>JARQST010000433.1:760852-793978 GCA_030142225.1 Pachycephus smyrnensis | reverse complement strand
CCCCCCCCCCCCCCCCCCCCCCCCCCCCCCCCCCCCCCCCCCCCCCCCCCCCCCCCCCCCCCCCCCCCCCCCCCGAACTCATCGCAAAAATGCAAAATATCGTTATCGAAGTACTTTTCATTAATATGCACAGCAGTTTTTGGATAATTGAATTTCTTTATCAGTTCGTACCTATAACGACGGCGTGACGTGTTTCTTTCATTATGCAATTCTATTTTGAGATTTAATTAAACGTCAAAGCGAAATGGAGACGCGATTAATGAATCTGATGAAAGGAATAATAACAATGATAATAACGATAATTAATGATAATAATAATCCTACCACAATTCGTAATATCCGTCACTAAAGTTTTTATCGATTATCCATAATATTCGTTAAATTATCTCTTTCGATCGCGATCATCGTTAGACGTTCGCGGAGCGTCGGGCGTCGCGACGTCGGCATGCCAAGGAATAAAAAGGAAACGAAAGGTGAAAGAAAAAAGAGAGAGAGAGAGCGTAAAGGAAAAAAAAACAAAGAAATGCCAATCGTAAAACGTAAGAGAGAAAGAGAAGGACGATAAAAAAATGGCTCGCGGAAAATATCCAACGCGAGGATAATATGAAAATTGCGAATATGCGTCACGCGATTTCACAATCGCTTATTTTTGCGATTTTACTAATAAAAAGCAGATGGCAGGGGAGGAGGGGGGGTTTATCACCCAACACGAAATGTCAAACTCGTGTCGACGCGACGCCAGACGCAACCAAGTTAACGCGTAGCCAACGTGGAAACTGTCACGAATGGAACAATGACTTTCTCCACCGATGCTTCTCTTTTTTTTTAATCTTTATTCTGTATTTTTTGTCTCGTTCTAATTCCACTTTCAACGATGAATTTCATCGTACGAGTAGCTGCCGCGTACTACTTGTTGTTAAAGGGCAAGACGAAGTGGGGAGTCGCGAGGGGATGCTATTTCATTTACATATCTATATAACGAATAAATGTATACATAGTGGCTCCATACGTTATTCCATGATCCTGAACAAGTAACCTAACCTAACCTGATGGAAGAGTAACGGCGCCAAAACTGCTATTTGCAAAGTTCAAAGTGCAAATATGCAAAATGTATATTAAGCGCCAGTGTCGTTGCGTCGAAGGTCATTTAACCTGAGAAATATTAGTAAATTCTGGGTGAAAAGAAAAAGTTAATAAAAGTAAGAACACAATTTTATCTCTTTGATTAAAGTTTTACCAATTAATTATACGAATTGGTTTTGTTACACAGGGACAAAGGAGATTTCGTTAACTGCATGGTCAGTTTTTTTTTGTATATCAACTTGGAAACATTTCCCTCTTTTATTTGGTTTCCTAGTGTGTATTTTTTTTCTGGTTCCCCTTTTTCTACCCGCGAAATTACACAATCTTCTTCATTGCTTGGGCAGTGACTGTGGACCCGCCATTAATTTTAATAATGTCCTCAGCTCCATCTACCCGACTCACCTTCGTTTTCCTGCCATGCCGAAAATTTTCGTTAGTCCCTGCAGCGTCTTTCTCTTAAAATACATCCACGTACCTTTGTATATAAAGTCGTAGCCACTTAACGAAATTGGCAACTTCGCGAAGTGGATGCTTAGATACCTCACGATTCCCTCCGAAGTAAGGAAATGTAGTCTCGTGGAAATACGTTAACGCGACAGAATTTTTCTACCTTCGCCATTGATTCTCGTAAAAAAGTAACTAGAATAAACTCGTCAATTCGTCTGTAGAATATTTGACAGTGACAGCTGTCAAAAAAATTCATAGGGACTTTAACGCGAAACTATCTGGAAAAAGAACTCGTACGTGGGAATTTTTCTGTGAATATACTAGAAAACCGCGTTTGGTGGGCATAGCTCAAAATATATGTATATGGTGACTTAAAAATATTCAATCAACTTTACTCAGACTTCCTGAACCACGCTGAACCTACCAAAGGCACAGGAACACGTTCAGTAGGAAGCCTAATGAGATTGCACCGCCATAACCTAAAACTTTGAATAAGTCAGTGATTCGCGATATTCGTACCCAGTCGGTTCTACTTTGTCGGAATTGAAAAAGAATCACTGGCTTTTTTAGGTTACGAAAAATTTCACAACCGGAAGTCACGTCTGGCCTTCTTGGGCAAAACTTGAAAAAGACTGATTTATTTGTTTCAGGTCGTCAGGGAACGGAAATCAAATTCAATTCTGACGGAGATGCTTATGGCTTCTATAATATTTATCAGTATCAGAGAAAGGACGAAGGACGCTTTGACTATACCTTGATTGGATCCTGGAAAGAAACGTGAGTTCTTAATTGATAGGAAATAAATTAAAAATCTCTATATAAAAATTGTTAGATATTTTTGGACATTTTCTTTTCTTTTCTACAGACTGGAACTCGATATAAACATGACACGATGGGCTACTGGACCGGGGGAACATCACGTGCCGCGAAGTACGTGCAGTGAAAACTGCCCTTTGGGTCACGTTAGGAATTTTCAGGTAACCAACAAAAAAAAACAAAGTATCGATTCGTTACGAACAATTTGACAGAAATGCTCACAGCAGCCATTTTCACAGAAGATCCTTACTGTAATATCAGAAAATCGTTTTGCAACGAAGTTTCCCAGTGACACTTTCCAACCGACTCGTTTCCCTATCTCAATGACTCTCGAGAAGTGGCCCTACTCCTTAAGGGTAATTTCACACAGGAACGTTCGATAAAACCCACGGTAAAGCATTTCCACGACCAAATCTCAGTGCCGATCACGATCGATTTACGTTTTACGCAAAACAGACAAGCTCTTATTATTTTCTCAATCATTTCACCCTTAGTCGTACTTTACGAAATTTCAACCCTCTACGCTTTCAGGGAGATTTAATACAGATACTGGAAAAAAAATACAGTATTGTCGATGGCGTCAAGGGGGAACCCTTAAAGGAGGCACTAAGAAACAAAAAACTTGCCCTTGTATTTCTATATACAGTGTATCCATACTCCATCTCTGAGGTTTCCCTAACTTCGAGGACAGTAAAAGGTTTTCCAATAGGGGAAGAAAAAAAGAAGTTCCAAATTGTTATCAATACTGCAAAATGTCTTTCTAACGAGAAACGAATTATTATTGTCTCTACCTGGTATGGGACAAGTTGGAAACGACCGGTTGGGTTGCCTACAGGAGTAAACTGGCTGATGGCCTATGGAGCCGATATTGCTGGAGTTGAAGAGGCCTATAAACAACTTCTCGACAGGAAATGCTTCGCTCGGCAATACTTTCTCGCAGAACTATTCCAACCCTGGCTGGAGAATGTTTTCCTCGACAACTCGAGAACGCTTACGTGCAGCTGGACAGTAATGCTTTTTCCAATTTACCGTTTTCTACCGCAGCAGCCAACTATCCCGTATGTGGTAGTCATCACGAGAAGTTGAAAAGAAAGAAAAATCTTGACTCGAACAAGAGAAACGATATAGAAATAGGATAAAGGAGGTTAAAGTTGAAACCTACCCCTTTTAGATTTTCTCCACAAGCAACAATAAGCTTCAAATAGTATCATCGAGAATCCTCCATAGTTATTGCTGATAGCAATTATGCTATAATCATATGGTGGTTTTAGAATAGAGATGATTACAGGTGATAACGACAAAACCCTATACCAATAAGTGTAAAAACTCTAAAATATTTGAATTTAGGAAAGACAGTTTTCTGAAATCGCTACTGATTCTCTGTGTCCTGAGACAATTGGCACTGACCTACTTATCATGATAACCCTGTATCAGAATGAGATGGCTTTATGGAATCTAAGAAATATAATTTATTAGCCATTTAAAGAAATCTTTACATACAGTGCCACCTAGATGCACCAACTTCCTCCTACGTTTCATTGAAACTGAAATGCTTTCCGGTAATACTATTCCATCTCTTCCGGTCGTAGAAAGCATATCGGATCCCACCACTTTCCTTATTGTATATCATTTCCATATATAGATACCGCACAACTGGCAAGTATCTTATATCAGCAGACATTCCAAAGAGAATAGAGTGCAATCATGGAATAGAAGATGATATCGAGTCGGTATACGTCACATTTCCTATACTTCTCTAAATTTAAATATAGAAACGTATGACGAATCTCATTCCTGTCCCATAAGATCCATTATCACAATGGAGTTTCATCCTGGATTACCTGAGGGTACAGGAGGTTTCATATAACACTGTCTAATAACATATACACCTTAGGTAGCATCCTGAGAATAGAATGGCTCCAGCGTATAAAGAAAGCATTCCTCTGGGACGAAACAGAGAAGCAATTGAGGAAACGGTCCATTCCAGAACCGGAAGACGTGCAGCCTCAATTTTTCAGTCTGGACGCGAATGCCAAGCGCGAAACGTAGCTATTTACTGGAAGATCTAAACAAGAAGCAAAGGAACGTCCAAGGTTTTTCATTTCAGCGACAATAATGTATACGGTATTATATTTTCGTATACCGACGCCGAGCGTCGCTACGTCATATCTTGGATATCTTTTTTTATTCACGACCTCCTCTCTCTCTCTCTCTACTTCGGTTAATTAAAGTTGACGAACTTCTCACGCGAAAGCCAGATACTCGACTTTCAGTTCGTCACTCGACTATATTAACTATCGGCGTCCTTCGACGAGTATTGCTTAAGGCGAGTTTTACCAATCGAAAACTCCTCAGACTTTCTTAGGCGTCGCGACGCTACTCACCCTGATGAATTCAATCGACGGGAAGTTCTTCCTTGTACCTCATCAGTTCACTGATACCCTCAAACTAATTTAGCGGCTTTCGCTGTGTAAAAGGAATTTTTCGCACAGATTCAATATTATATAACGATCAGCACGATTACTTTGTCATTACGTTAACCTTTCGCGAGAAATCCTGTAGTCGACTCACAAATTCTCATTGCAAACTGTCTATTTACTATTGATTACACAAATCTCTACTTGTTATCCATCCATATGGGAATATATATGTATAAATATGTTTATTGAATTAATTGTATGCATAATTGATAGCAGCGCAGTGAAATACGTATCGTAGAGAATATTCAAGGAATAAATACTACTCTAACGAGCATGTCCCATTCAACAAGTTCCAATTAGACCAAGGAGTTCACGCGATGAAATCTTCAGGTTAGAAACTCCAATGTAAATCCCCGGCCGTGTCTCTCGCAGAAGTTCCCTTGTCATGCCAGTATAAGTAACGCCATTGTCGCAATAGGGTGGCGAAACAATGAGATGCTGCGCGAGAAGTAATTTATCTTTGGCTTTCTCATTGGGAGTCTCCATCATTGGCCAGCGAGTAAGGGATGACTATGGTAATCGGAATGATTAACAAAAAATCAGATCCCATCCACAGAGCGTAACTTTTGTATTTTCCCTGAATTGACTCTGAAAGGGAAAAAAAGTTATCAACTTCATCCTGAAAACAGAAGGACAATCCGTATCGAGGGTTGAAGCGTTTAATGTTCCACGTAGTAGGGGTTGACCCCGGCGTTAACTCTGAAGGGATTACCAAACCCTGAAGGTCCATTACGCGGAGTACCAAAGACAATAATTGCGGTTTCAGGAAGCCTGTTGCTGGAGTTGCCACGCCTGTCGCGAGGAAGCATATGTTTTCAATGATACCTGTCGGAATTGTGATCCTGGATATGCACCAGATGAGACCAAAAGTCGATGCATTAAGATTGCAGCTGAGGTCATACCCTGGACCAGTCCTTGGGCTATAGTACCACTCACGTTTGCCTCGATTGGTATACTCAGTACACTCTTCACGACAGCTGTCTTTATAAGGTGATGATGAATTGTTAATAAAAATTTAAGTAACAGCTTCAACGTGATAAGAGATCATTTAATTCTTTCCTTGATAAAAACAGGTTCAATCGTACCCCAGTGATCATGGCATCCGGTCGAGAACTCTGCTACGTCCTCCTCGTAGGCATACTCTCCTGTTACGGTATGAGCTTCGTCATCCTGAGCAGACCAACCACCTGGAACTGTACCTATCTTCGAATAGGCTTAGGACTTTGTCTGAGTATCTGCTACAGCGCCATCCTCACGAAAACAAATCGTATCTCAAGGATCTTCAATCAGGGTATGAAGAGCATCAAGAGGCCGTCCTATACATCGCCAAGGAGTCAAGTGGCTATCGCTATCGGTGAGTCGCGGATCCTGATCCTCCCCGTCGTTCTGTTAATCCTAATCATCCCCGACCACGTCAAGATCCTCTTCAGTGATCCTGTATTACGGAATGCCCGTGTGCGCAGGGATCACTGCAGTTCAACTGGTCGGAGCTATCGTTTGGCTAATTATTGAACCACCCGATACCAAGGAGATTCATCCTTATCCTCTTACGGCTGTTCTCACCTGTCGGGTCTCTACGTTCTCCCTGATGATGTCACTGGTCTACAACATGATCCTGATACTCATGTGCACCCTGTATGCATTCAAGACGCGCAAGATACCGGAGAACTTCAACGAAGCCAAATACATTGGCTTCACCATGTACTCAACCTGCATCGTATGGTTGGCCTTTGTACCAATTTATTTTGGTACCAACAACGACTACAAGGTACGCCGCTCAGCATTCCCCGAAAAGGTGACTCGTCCTTTGTCACTTCACTGATAACGTCGATTCGTCGAAAATTTCATTTCCTCTCTGTGAGCCTCCTCGTTAAGGCTGCTTCCGATGTTAGAAGATACGTCATAGCGGCAAGAAGATACAGTACCTCTCGTTCTTGGGGTGGCTGCTACTTTTCTTCTCAATTCTTCTTGGTTTCATATTTTCTTTTTTACTTTACAAACAGCGTGTACGCCTACTGCCTACGGCCGTTGTTCTTATTATGCTTTGTACAAGGATCCTCATGGTGGAAGCTCGTTTTGATGAAAATCAGGCACACCAGTGCATAGGATTTTTGAAGCGTTACGTTGGTATATTCTTAAATGCTGTGCTCAGCTCGAAAAGAAAGACTGACAATGTAATATTTAGTTCCTGTAATGAAAGTGTACTATATGTAATATGCATGCGAGTTTGCAAGCTCATTGACCGAGTACGTTTACCTTCTACCTGTCGACAGATACAGATAGCCAGTATGTGCATGTGCATTAACATCTCTGCGACGGTTGCACTTGGTTGCCTCTTCACGCCTAAGGTCTACCTGGTGCTTTTCCAGCCGTATAAGAACGTCAGACCTGGTCACGCTAATGTAAGTTGGATTAAATATTTATTTTTATCAATGCATCTCCCACGACGTAGGGAATACGGATACACCTGACTCTCGATAAATTCTACGTATTATTTTTTTTTGGAACAATGGCTTTCACTAGACTGGCAAGGGACAACGTTAAAGAAGAATAGTACGGTTCACCCTGTCGCAGTAGATCTTCCTATCGCTCTTCGTAACGTGGGGGAAAAAAAAAATGTCGGAGAGAGCGTCCTGCGAACTAAAAAAGGCCACATCGCTATCAAAGCTTTTCTTGCGCCTATCTCGACACTCCCCGGGTGATGAAAAAAAAATTCCGCCCCCCCAACCCCCTAGAAGAAGAGTGACCTTTACACCGTACAAAGTGAATTATCGACCCTTGTGCCAGATCAGGATCATCAGCCAGATATAATAAGATTCGAGAGGCACGTGTGGAAGTTTCCTGGACGCTCGTGTGAATTTTTATCTAAGATTTATATAAAACAGAGGATATATATATTCTGACGCGTAGACTCCTGGTGCACAGAGTGGCAGTCGACCCGTGTACAGTATGAGATTCTCCGGCGCAAGGAGTCAAACGATGCAGAGCGTCACGTCAGGATCAAGGAGCAGCCCGACGCGTATGGGGAGGTCGGACTCGAAGCATGCGAACGGTGAGACCCAGGTCCTCGCCAGCCCCTCCGTCGAGGAGACATCTGTTAGCTAGGTCGCTCTCATACACCTCCCTCCCTGTCCAGAGCATCGCCCGGACGAACACGAGAAGATGCATACGACCGAGATGGAGGTGTATGGCACCGACGAATGCAACCTCTCCACAGTTCAGGAGCTCCCCGAGCTCACGGACACACCAAGCCCGCCGACTCGCATCAGGTCTAATGGCCGAAACGAGCCTAAGGAAGATTCCTGCACAGATTCGATTCAGGTGAACTATATTCCTGGATAGATCTCCAGATTAATAAACAATGGATATTTGGAAAGTGTCATCCGATGATTTTTCAATTAATACATTCCTTCTTGGCATTTCTTACAAAGTCGTCGGACTCGATGGAGAACGTTCACATGGAGATAATACGCAGCATCTCCGAGAAGGTCGCGGCCAGGTCACGCCTTGATCATCCCAGGGAGGATCAGACCCATCAAGTGTCAAGCGCATCGCCTACGTTCTCGGAGAAGTCGTCGTCGTCGCCGCAGTGAATAGAAGTCGTACGACGAAGATCCTGACTTCAGGACTCTTTTTTTAGAGAGTGTATTGTGATCATGTTCTCCGTTAGGTCTGATAACTTGACTGAAGATAAGAAATAACTGCGAGCAATCATAGGAACGGTTCCTTGGAGGCCTCAAGAAGAAAACCGGATGGCGTTGTTGGTGTTAACGTGATTGATCCTGAAGAATCTCATCTTCGCCTACATTCCTAAGAGACATTATTGATATATTAATTATAAGGCGAAACTGGTCGTCTAATCGATGGCAATATTACCACGCGTTTAGATCTTATTAATATCGGGAGTAACTTTCAAGTAGGTGCAAGAGTATCTCTCGAGTAGTCATATAGAAGGTAACCGAACCTCTAGTCTTGATAAAACCAAAGATACTCGAAAATACGAGGTTAGGCTAGATAGGACGAAGAAAAATGAAAAAAACAAAAACGAAGAAGATGAATATCGCAAAAGCAAAAATGATTCGTCAACGTTAATGTCAGTCTTCCATGCGTCATTTTCGCGATTGTATCTCTCGGACTCGCGCGTCCTCGTGTCCAGGAACAAGAGCAAAACACGTCGAGCCTTACAAAAGTCCCACTAGGAATCCTCGAGATGAAATCGCGCACAGACAATTCTAAATCCCATCCAGCTGGCGTGCAGCCAGCATCTCATAGGAAACCGGTATCAAAGAGAGAGATGACGGAAAGATTCAAGAGAATAAGAAATGGCGCGACTAAAAAAGATAACTAGTATACCGATAACAAGTTGGATGTAAGCCGAAAATGAGAATGTAATGCGAATCACGCACAAATAATTGTCATTTTCTTTTTTAAACAGTACAAGGGCTGTCTGCCATATTCAACAATGATAATTAGATGCATAATATTATCAGTAACTACGTGAACGTTAACAATGACAATAATGACTCCAGAAGCACAATTCGCCATAAAAAGATTCTTTGCAAAAACCAAGATGGAGGATTCGTACTGTAGACTTTTGAAATGCTCGATAATACTCACTGTCGGTTAAATAAACACTTATTGCCGATGAAAACTCGACTACGTAAATTCCTAAGGGGGAATATAAATTAGTATTAAGTTACGGGAATCGAGTCATCGTCTTGGTCATCAAGTTCTGCTTACCAAGTAGTTTCAACGTTAAACTTTTACGTTATGGGCGTTCCCAACGATTTTCAAAATGTTGACTGTGCCAACAAGCAAAGACCGAATGGCTCGACTTACTTCGCTGACCCGATTTCCCATCGTGCTCGTTCGTCCGAACAATGCACACAGACTGCAATTTTGTACAGTTGTTTGTATATAAATATATCAATAGATAGATACAGTGCTAGTGCAATATAGTTTATACCGGGTGTCTCGGTAATCACGCGTAAACTAAATATCCAAGAAATTCAAACGGTATTTAGTCCCGAGATGCAAAAGAAAGAAAAAAAAGTTCATAAAGATCATCAATTTTCTTTTTCTATCTCTCTCTTTATCTCTTATTGTATTTCCACACAAATCCATATATACCGTGACACCTTAATAACAGAAAAAAAATATAATTCGTCGCTCATTCCGACAATAGCTTAAATCGTTATATCGTAAATATGAAACGTGCTGTATAAATGTATAGGAATTTCATTCGCTGTAATTACATTTCTTACTGACACTTGAATGTTCTCTGATTTTGTTAAAAAAAAGAAATCTAATAATCAACATGTAATTCAACTTGCGGCACGATAAGAATTGCTAGATAAGGAACAACCCGACAGAGGTTCTCGGCGACAGACTTATAGATAGAAATGAAAAAGGACGTTTAAAATGAAAATCGAAAAAAAATAACGTAATAATAATAAATGACGCGTACATACAACGTGTCTAAAAAGATACGAACGAAGAAACATATGGAGTAAGTTACTAATGTTCTGACGAATTTTGGGCAAGTTCATACTTATTTTTTTTTCACCACCAAATGCGGATTTTACGAACTTTTGCAATTTTTACTATGTAAACTGTACTTACTGCGCTCGTAAAATCCTTAAGGAACGACTGGAGAACGATATCCAAAATTAGCCTATAAAGATTTACTTACTGTTTTATCGATTATCGTTATCGGTACGACCCACGTTATCATTTAATCAAAAATTACGGCGTCACTTCCGTTCAAGTGAATCTTTACCGTTAAAACGTAACGGAAGACATAATTGGTATAATCAAACTAGCATTCGCCATGATTAACCCAAAAAAATCTATACCGTGAATTTGAAATACTCCATAACTCAAAATTTGGATTTACCTGTCCAGGGGATTTTTTTAGGATAAAAAAAGCCATTCCGAAACATTATTGACCAATGTACATTGTCAGAATAATTCGAATCCGCGGTATTTAGTATTAAGAGGACATTTATACGTGAAAGACATTGAAGATGAGGTTGATGTTTTTTCCTAATAAGTAAAAAAAAACAGTCGCGTCCGCAACGCAACGAAAAATGATGCTGCGTCTCGGACTAGATATTAAAATCTTGTTTGCATTAGTTCTCGAATCGCAGATCGATTTCGCCGAACGGAAGATAAATCTCCCCTGCGATCCAGTAGGAGTACAGTCGAAGATTATCTTATACTTGACCGTGCTCGTTGTCTACTGTTTCCTTAATAATAATTAAATTTTAAAAAATGGCGTAGGTTACCCTTAGTGCATTTGTGTCTGTTGCGTATACTTGGCAATTTGTACAGTGATGTAGTCATAGCGTTTTAGCATTGTAAGATATTTCATTAAATCTGGAGCCTGTGAAATTTTCAGAAAGTTGCTCCCTTAAGCTCTAAGCGACTGTACATAATTAAATGCTAAGAAGATAACGTCACTGTTACCAACTATGACTCAACTTACATTGCGGAGAAATCTTGTAGGAGAACTCTGCTTTATGTACAAAGAAAGCGTAGACACCAGTGTTGCGAGTGAAGCTGGAATGTATTAAATTATGTAAGATGAGATATTGTCTTCGGTATTAAGAAGCCAGTGCGCATGGGAGTTTGAGATTTTTTGATTACTCAAATTAAACATAAGAGAGACGATTGATATTCTCATTGTATAAAGTTGCGAAAGACTCTTGGGTGAAATTTCATATGAATAGCTGTACTCCTCAGTAATGGGGATTAATTAGTGAATTTTGATTGTTCATATTTAAAAAAAAAAGACAGAAATCAAGCAATCTTCTTTCAAATTTCTATATTTATATTGCGATTTCAAAGTGTTAGAAAATTGAAGGATTCGAGGACCTTTAGGATTCAATTTGATTTTTCATGAAAATACAATCATAAGCCTACGGTCATGAATTTTACAGGAAATTATTACTCAAGAAATTACTAATGAACGAACCATGAGATACAATCAAAAAAGAGGTCAAATATCATTTAACCTTACAATCAAGTAATAACAAACCACACTAATACCTGATTTATGATCTTTTTTATTTCGCCTATAAACAGACTATGAAACAAGAAATTCTTGAAAGCCAAAAATCTAGTATTTTACCAAAAACCCAACTGGAGGATTTGACTTTCCTAAAATACTATAATAAGACTCATTAATAGTCGACGAAGAAACGAAATTAATATTCATATAGTAAAAACCCATCTAAACGCTTCTAATACGAATCACCCAACTAATTCCGTGTATCAAAACTCGATTAAAAAAAAAGTGTAACAAACCCAAAGAAACAGAGATTGTACGCCCACGTAATTTTCTGTAATAATGTGAAGAATAAAAAGGGGAAACGTGTCTCCCCCATCGCGTTTTTTGACATCTGCAGTCGAAATTACTCTGCCATAAACTTTATAGAACAGATGCTGCCGCAAATCGAGTATGTTAACATAACGTTAAACTTAAATAACCTAAAACATAACAAATATAATACTACATACGGTAGCGCGAATGCTATACGTTGTTGCTCCGTAAAACGCTATAACAATTAGCCATTAAACCGTTGTAACATATATTACATAACCTCTAGTAAGAGATACTATAACTATATATATATACATACAGTAATAGGGATGAACAAGATACTCATTGAGGACTCTAAAATTAATCGAGCGCTGAACAAATACTTATTTGATTATGAAATATAACGATTGATAACGATTCTCATCCTTCGCAATGGCTCGACTAAACTACCTGCTGAACTTGTGGAATTAAAAGAAAAATGTCAGCAGGAAATGAGGGTGGACGGTAGAAAGTGATAACTGTATAAATATCATAAAACGAAGATGAATAATTTTTGTACATAAGACGGTGAAATCAAAAAAGAAAAAATCAAGGAGACTCACAATTACTAACGCTCGACGAGCCGTGTCGTGCTTTCGGCAATAATCGAAAATTTTCCTTTTTCATTTTTTATAATTAAATATTTTATTCGTAATCACTGTCTAGTCGTATTCCGTATACTCTTAATAATGGCTGATCGAAATTGAGTGAAAACCGTATTTTTCTGAAAGCTACGATACGTCCGCTCGATCCTCTCAGCGAAAACTGTGCGAAATTATGTTATGATTATATTGTATCATAAGAAGATTAATTTAATAGGTTTATAAGAATGTATTTATAAGCTACAGAGACAGGTATGACGCTTTATAGATTTTAATTGGTTTTAATTGTTCATTTTATCGATTATTATTGACCCGTGTGTTGAATTCGTCCTGAAGACGCGACGCTTTTAGAGCGACTTCCGGCGGAAGTCTGGATTTTGAATTTTTAAATAGAGTCAAATAACGTATAATTAATTTGGATTCGTCATTCTAGGAGTCCTTGACTATACACATTGTTCACGACAGTAGATATCAAATTTTATATGTAAATAAGTAGAAGTAAAGATTCAAGTGAATAAACGAGGCACCGGTTTACTCGAAATTTAGAAATTGTTGGATATTTAGTATTAAAAAAATTCCGTGATAGGATCTAGAGACTTGGAATGTTTAGAAACGAAGTAAATTGCTGAACGATTGTTTGAAAGGTAACGAAATCATTGAATTCGCTCATTAGTATCACTCTCCATTATTATGCGTATATATACATGTTTCGTTTTTCCATACTTCGAATCGTATTTAAAAAAAAAGGGTACGAAAATTCCAAAAAACAAATTTAAAGCCACTGACTTTGGAAAACAACGTACAATCTGCATAAAACATACGAGAGTCATAACACATTAATAATGTATTGAGAAATGAATGAAAAATGACATATAGAGAAATGACGTTACGTTAATTAAATAAATAGATAAAAATGCAAAAAAACTAGTCATACAAAAACTCTTCAGTCAATTAATTCACAAGCCTTGGGCAATGTACTGCGAGCAAGTGTATGTCCAAGAATAATGACACGGAAGTTCCACTTAAAAGAAATATATAAATACATCCTGTTGCGACGTGCCCTTCATTAAAAAAGAAAGATAAGCATGATAACAGGTAAACAAGGATTTATTTTGCCGTTAGCCTGATAAGGAGGGTGTATCGCTTTTATTACACAATCAGAGATAACGTATTGCTGCGTTTGCGGAAATCTACAAGATACAATTGCGTAAATATACTTCCTGATGGATATTCCTGGACGAAAATTGTATTCGCACTCGTTGCCCGATAAACGGTACTAAAGTAAAATGACTTTTTAATGACAAAAAGGATAACAGATCGATAAGCACGTTATGACTCGAGTCATTGAGATACTGATCTTATATTGAATGAAAGATACGAGAAGAGCTAGAGTAGCTATAAAAAATTCAAAACCAAATTCATCATTCACAGTGTATCATTCCATTGAATTAATTTTTTCAAACTGACACTCGCGATAGACAATTAGTTGCATTAGAATTTAACGCGATTGTCGATCGGCGTTTATTCTATATCCGAATCTTTTGAATTATACCACATTATATTTATTACATGTTTAATATATTCTATAATAAATGTTGTCAAGAAAATATTTAATCTTTTCATAGCAATCCTGTTTCCTGGTCCCGTTATTTCGTTCTAGATCCAAAAACTAGTGTTAATCCAAAAATATTGGAGAACAATATAAGGAATTAATAAAATAAAGAACACTGTCGTTCCTTTTATAAAAATATATTTATTCCAATAACAAGGTGATTATTTACAACAATCATGGTTTACTGTAACGTAGACGATGACGATCCTGATGATCGCAATATTCGGATAAAATCAATTTACAGAGAAACAAATGAAAGACTATTATCAGGAAGCATATGCTGACCCAAAAGAAGGTTGGCAGACCACCAAGCTGATGGCCATGTTTGTGCAAAGCTATAACATGATGATCGTGAGCGGGAGCTGAAACAATATTAATATTGTCTCACAATCTTTGCAATGCAAATTAAAAGGATTATTTATAATCAATCTAATTAAATTCACCTTCGTCAACTGCATGCACGTGCAACGCATTGCGAAGATCTTGCATGTGCTGATGATCAGATGTAATATAAAGTATCGCTGTAAGCGGAGTGGTAAGTTTTACAGGGAAATTTGTATAAGATTGAGTTAAAGGTACTGGGGCATCTAGACAGCCAGCATCACAGCCGAAGTAGATGCTGTCACTACGATCCAGAGCAACTCCAAGAACAGCACGGTTATCATCCCCAACCATAACGGATATATTAAGATGAGTAACATTGCCATAGCTTATTCGTCTGCAATGAAATGTATGAGAAAATAATTGATACAAAAATTACGATGCCGAGATAACGATTGTCTCACCTGAATAAATAATCACGGTGTAAATGTTTAGGATCGATATTAAACTCCAGGTGTTGATTGCTGAATCGCAAACCCCCAAGACTGAGAACAATGGCTTGCTGTACTGCGGATGGACCACCGGTTATCAAATGATGACAACCCTGTTTCTCCAGTGTTATCAGCCATGCTCGTACTATTTCATTGACACCGTTAATGGATGATGTATCTTTCCATAAGCGTGGAGCGTCTCTAATAAGGAAGACTAATATCTGTATTAGATTCTAAGACAATTTTCTATTGTTTTTATTACGCGCACGCGCTGATGATTGTATGATTGGTTAATAAAACGTACAAGGTGTGATGACCTCGATAACAACCCTCATTGTTAGCGACGATTTTCTCCACGTCGCGGGTACCACGAGGTACTTGAGACATTACGTAGTACATTGTGGAATTTATCTTGTGTCCGTTAATAGCATCCTTTGCTTTAGAATCACTGATTCTAAAACCTGTGTGCCAGTATTGCTGCCATAAATTGACGTGATCATCTTTCAAACCCCGTTGCTGACGTATCAATGCCTTCTTCATCATCTATGTAAAATAAGAATGGAATTTTTTTAAATAAAATCTGTGGTGCGAACTGGTTATCACTGTTTGACTTACATCGATAGCTTGCTTCTGAGTTGACTCTCGTTCAACCTGGTAATGTTCACTCGAGACTGGGTTACTGTACTTGATGCTTGTTAGAAATTCAAGCTTTGTCGAACTTCTTGCTTTTACTTGTACAGACTTTGGTGGTACTTTATATACTATTGAAACGACTATGACTTTGTCTGACTCTGGCACGGATACGTAGCCTGATGTAAGACTGTATTCCTGACGTATACCATCTACCTGAATTCTGTAAGGGTAATATTGAGATTCTCTGCGATATAAAGGAGGCATATTTTTGTCTAATTTACTTACTCGATGGATTCGGTATGGGAGTCTTTCCAGTGCACAGAGGTTTGAGCTTTCAAGGGCACTTCTTGAGATAAAGCAGAAGGATTAGCTACTTTAATATCCTGTACTAATATCCCATCGAAGGATCTATGAGCATAATATTGAAAGTCTACATGGTATCCCTCTCTAAGGCACTGATACTTATACACTATTCCTGTAGTAAAATGAGTCACAGTAGCTTCACGATAAGAAGTCCCTTCGGATATAGCATGAGATATTAGTGGCTGCCAGTATACAGCCAAAGATAAAGTACGTCCATGCTTAATGTACAACCAGCCTTCTGGGGATATAGCTACTCCATATATCCCATTACCAATATAAGGTAAGTACTGATATTCTCCTTCTAGCGGAGGATCATGCAAGATGTTTGCATTGTATTCGGCAGCATCAAAGTAAAAGCTTGCTAGCCTCTCGTTAATACAATGATCTTCGAAAGCTAAAGAGAAACAAGACAGCTCGTACAAATATAAAATTTTATGGAGCACCGAATATCATAAATACACATTATTATGTAAAATATCCCAGGATCACAGATTCTGTGGAACATTTATAATCTGTTTGGCTTACCTTCAATGGGTTCTCTGCTGCTGGAGAAGAGCCACTGAGCAAAAGGTGGACCGAGATAGAGGAGGGCACCTCCACATATGATAATTATCAGAAGGAGCTTACGGTATGAATAATTGCCATCTAACAACCTTCGTATCCGCTTGCCAAACTCATGGGCATCAAACATACCACCACCTCTCATTGCTACGCCGATAATCCTCTACAGGATTAAATATATTTCGACACTGTGGGCGTTTCCTATAGCTGACAGTGCACATAACCTCCTATGAGACTAATTCTTTCAAAATTCCAGCGAAACACCTGACCAAACGTCACAAGCTTCACACTGGTTACGTATCCACACTTAATTAAACATATTAATGAACCTTAAAATGGGAAAGATTCAATCTTCAACGATATAACATCATTTATATACTGTAAACAATCACCGGCTACCATACTTCTATCAGACGAAATTTCATTTCTAGCGGGATCTCGTGCGATTCTCGATATCGATATTTAAATTTGACAATAATTATTGATAAATAAAAATGATCAAGAGTTGAAACGAAACGATCAAACTATGAGTACCTTAATAAAATACAGCAAAATATCCCATCTACAGAAACTGCATACATTTTACATTATTGTATAAAAATATTGTTGCCTCATCCTATTATATTTTTTTTTATATAGAACTACGTAATACAATCTTCATGTCACCAGTATTCTAAGCTTTTTTTTATCACAATCATGTTTCCAATTTGGAGATCGTGGTTAAATCTTCCCGACAGATTTCTAATTGCAAGGTGATGGTTTATCAGGGTTCCCGCGCCACTTCCCGCACATCCTCTTGTCATTTGGGATGTTCCCCTCTCCGTAGCTATCGTTTCCAGCCGAGTACTCGTCAAGCACGAACGGTGACACAGAAAAGCCATATTGGCACCGATTCTTTTGCTCACCAATAAAAATAAGAGATGGAATTTATACAAGAGCTCGAAAATGCAATTAAGCAATGCATTCGCAGTTTACAGATCCGTCCGGAATCAAATAGTAACTGTATATGCCTTTGTAGAAATTTAATGGAAAAACCCGATGTAAATGTCACTAATTAAAAAAATCAGTCTTATACGTAATCATTGGAAATACTTTTCTTCTTTCATTCATGTTTTAACAAATGATTAAAACGGTATCACTTAGTACTATCATAGATTTTACCTACACGAGTCGCGCTTACGACCGCTTGCCCCAGCCCCTTGTATTCTATACGATGGACTGTACCCAGAACGGATGCGGGGTCAGATCGGTGTCACGTGAACCCTCCGGATATACCAGCTTCCTAGTCTTGCTCACCTACTTTATTACCATCTCGTTTCATAAAAATCTCTCAGAATCCGCTGAGACGAAGGTAAGCACGAATTATACCATAATCAAACAATGAGACAGTGCCCCAGAAGATTCATGAAACTGACCAGAGTAAATTGTAAGATAGATTAAAAAAATGTTATAGAAAAACAATTAAAATTGATAAATCTACATTTTAAGCAAATGATCATACAATGAATTACTTGTAAAATCAATAATTTCAACGACTACAGAAGCCCAAGCCTTAAAACTAATACTTATAGCTCTAGGATCCTCCCAGCATTTTCCTAAAGTAAAGAGATCCTCCGATGGGTCAATCGACACCACACCCCAGGATGAGGAAACTGCGGAAACGCGTCTACCGTTATAAATAGCGAAGCGAGAGCGGATTGCGAATAAGAGAGTGCGGGCTACGGAATTGTCGCCATTGGGAATGACTAGGTGCAGGGCTTCGCAGTGATGTCAACTTGATGATGATATACTGTTGTGATCTTGGGGGGGCCCTCTTCCCCACCAGTGTCATAGCATCATCTCCGTCGTGCTCGTATGATGCTATGCCATATTATGCATGGACGTAGCAAGGGTGCAATTGGCGATGGTTGTCAGAGGCCGGGAGAAAAGGGGGTATCCTCTATAGAGATCAGCAGAAGGTCCAGGATGGGATGTCCCAGACTGCCGATCTCAGTTCCTCGCGGGCTGCACGACAGCTCGCACGTTTTTTTTTCCTCCGATTCATCATCCATTTTTCCATTTTCCATCTGGACTCTTAAAAGAAAGCAAACTCAGCTGCAACGACAAAGCGGAAAAGATACTTGTCAAACAATCCGCGAACGCTCATTGCGAATCCACCCTTGAATCAGCGATACCAACCATCTTAGACCTCGCTGAAGAACTGTAGTGCGTGGTACCGGTAACGATCGTATTTCCGGCTCTTATATTCTGGTTCTACCTGCACTTCCGGTATTCCTCGTACTCGATCGATTCTCGGGAATATTCAAAAGACGCGTGCACCAGGTGTACAGACTGGTGGACACTCCGAAGAAGCTGCCTTGTCTTCTTACTCAGTGATTGTGTGGAATTATTTGTACGGATCCCAAGAGAAATCTGCCAAAAAGGTTTGTATACAGTATAAAAATATATTTAATTAATGAAAAGAAAAAAGAATCAAATTAAGAAAATCAAAAAAACATGTCAAGTATTTCTCAAGTCTACAAAACGATCATTTTTAATAAAATAATTAAACCGTGGCGCTATCGTTGTCGCTGTGCAATATCTTGCTGGTACCGGAAGTTCTCTACTCGAGGAAATATCCGGAACGAATCTAGAACAGAATCGGAAACGGAATCGAAAGATGTATCAGGGAAAAATATATGAGTCAAATCAGACTGTTGTACACACGCGCGAGTACATCATCGGCTAATTAGAATATAGCTGTTTTTTATGAGCGTGGAAGAGGAAGAGGGAGCCAATAGATGAACGGGTGCGGGAGAAGGGAGTGTACCATGAAAGAGGAGAGAGAAGGGCAAAGGGCAGTGAAAGAACAAGGAGGGGGAGGGTACTGATATTTATTACATGGATCCCCTGCCGGACATGCATATTTAACGCTTCTGGTGTTGGCCCCCTTCTTAGCTACTGACTCTATGAAAATTTTCATTCCTTTACGGAATCCTAGAAATTTTTTCAAATTTACCTGTAAATTTTCATTGGGATATCTATTCGACGTAATTCATCATATAAACTGATTGGAGACCAAGCCGTTGATTGTAGAAAGGATTTAATTCTTTTTCAATTTTCATGAGCTCTTACAGAGACCCGAGGGTCCCAAGTTAATAGTTGCATGCAAAGATTAAGATACAAAGTGGTCCAGAAGCTATTATTCAATAAAAGTACGGAAGAGAGCTTAATAGGGGTCAGTCAGATTAAGACTTCGGTACGAAGAAGATCGGTACTTGCTGTCAGCCATATTTTCCTACATATCTTGAGCATTGTTTGAGGCTGGATCGACTAAACGGTTTCCGGAGATTTTCTCTTTGCGAGAAAGATCGCTTCCTGGCATCCGGTTCTTGAAGGCACTTCCGTTCGACGATGGCGATAATCACCCGGTGAATTTGACTATGGCGAGATAGAAGTTTCAGGATTGCGACTTCTGAAGAAAAAAAATCTTTCTTAAATTGAAATACCGCAAAGTTATTTCTGTGCATAAAATTATTATGATCTCAGGCGCGCTGTTATGCATCTACGATATCTTGCTGGCTGAGAGGCATCCTGAAGGATATCAGAGAACGTCAGGAATTAAAAAGAAGGATTTAAATCGGTGACGTAAAAGACCGGTTGAGAATTTCTTAAGATGACGGAAACACTGAGGGACCCGGAACTGGCAGATTCAGAAAACACTGACGACGCCAGGGCGTCCCTCAATCTGACGTGTTCCTCTGCTCCGAAGGTCAAGCCACTTCCTGAACGTGGTACATGGAGTACCAAGCTAGACTTCATCCTCAGTGTGGTATAAAAAAAAAAGAAAACACAAGATCTTCACCGTCTTCTAATAGATCAATAGAAATTAGATGTAATTAATATTCTAGGTGGGTCTTGCCATTGGACTTGGTAATGTCTGGCGGTTTCCTTATCTCTGTTATAAAAATGGCGGCGGAGCTTTCCTCATTCCTTACTTCCTAACCCTCATTCTTGCTGGGATACCTATGTTCTTCATGGAACTGGCACTTGGTCAGATGTTAACCATCGGAGGACTTGGAGTCTTCAAGATTGCACCTCTCTTCAAAGGCATCGGTTACGCAGCTGCTGTCATGTCCTGCTGGATGAATGTTTATTATATTGTCATTCTGGCATGGGCCATCTTCTATTTCTTCATGTCAATGCGCAGTGGTCTGTATCTTAAAGGTTAATATTCTACATGAGGATGACACTTAAGGTCTTGTATAAATTTAGACGTACCCTGGAGAACCTGTAACAACTACTGGAATACTGAGAACTGCGTAAATCCTTATGATAGGAGTTCGTTAAATTGTTGGGAACAGGAAACGAAGGCACATAACCTTGTTAAGATATGTTCGTTGAATCATTTGAACGTCTCTGCATCCGATCTCACGGATCCGGTAAAGGAATTTTGGGAGTAAGTGTATTTTAATAAATGAAATTTTGATGTATTTCAATTTTTAATAACGTTTTCAATCGTTCCATAGACGAAGAGCTCTGCAAATTAGTCCTGGCGTTGAACACGTTGGTAGTATCAGATGGGAATTGGCTGCTACTTTACTTCTAGTATGGATACTTTGTTACTTTTGTATCTGGAAGGGCGTCAAATGGACTGGCAAAGTCGTATATTTCACATCCTTATTCCCATACGTTCTTTTAACAATCTTGCTGATCCGTGGTATCACACTACCTGGAGCCATGGAAGGAATTCGATTCTACATAAGTCCAAATTTATCGAAACTTCGTGAATCGGAGGTTGGTAATGGACGCTTGAAAAAAATTGTTACATTCTTATATTTTATAGTAATTCTCTATATTTTTTTTTCTTCAGGTCTGGATAGATGCTGTCACACAGATTTTCTTCTCGTACGGTTTAGGCCTGGGCACTCTTGTAGCACTAGGAAGTTATAACAAGTTCACGAACAACGTCTACAAGGACGCATTAATTGTTTGCTCCGTGAATTCATCCACGAGTATGTTCGCAGGATTCGTGATATTCTCAGTGGTGGGTTTCATGGCTCATGAACAACAGAAACCGGTAGCGGAAGTCGCAGCATCCGGTCCAGGATTGGCTTTCCTCGCGTATCCGTCAGCAGTGTTGCAGCTACCAGGGGCGCCATTATGGTCGTGTCTATTCTTCTTTATGCTACTCTTGATTGGTTTGGATTCGCAATTCTGCACGATGGAAGGATTCATAACGGCCATGGTGATTTATCTATAGAATAAAAAAATCCGAAAATAATTCCAAAAAATAATTAATCATCCAATTCTAATGCATCTACAACCAGGTTGACGAATGGCCTCATCTACTACGTCGTCGCAAGGAACTCTTCATCGCCATAGTCTGCGCCTTGTCTTACCTAATCGGATTATCCTGCATCTCCCAGGGTGGAATGTACGTCTTCCAGATTCTCGACTCGTACGCAGTATCCGGTTTTTGTCTCCTCTTCCTCATCTTCTTCGAGTGCATCTCCATAAGCTGGGCCTTTGGCGTCAATCGATTCTACGATGCTCTTCGCGATATGATCGGATATTATCCACTGATGTGGTGGAAATTTTGTTGGACAGTAACAACACCGATGATCTGCATCGTAAGTCAATTAATCTATCTTTTATGATAAATAATATATTTTTTTTAACTCAGTTCGCCAAATTCGATTTCTCATGCCTGTTTTTTTTAACTCAGTGTGCGATCTGGGTTATAAATATACCTCGTGCGAGAATCATGTACTTCGCGCACTTGTGTCGTAATGTACTATTGTACGATACTCGTGCGCAAAGCGTGCGTAAAACTGCATTTCTCGCACGGAGTGAAATAATAGTACTTTACGGTACTAGTGCGAAATTTTTTTTTCTGACGAGTGTGAGTTTGCAGCACGAGCCGAAGGCGAGTGTTGCAATCACACGAGTTTAGAAAAGATTTTTCGCACGAGTATCGTACAAAATTTTATTTCACAACGTGCGAAAATGCATTTGGACGCACGCAAAGCGTGCGTAAAACTGCATTTCTCGCACTGAATGAAATAAAGTACTATTTTAAAATACATACAATTTTTTAATACAGGGTGTATTCATCTTTAATCTGGTTCAATGGACGCCAGTAAAGTACCTGGACTATGAATATCCATGGTGGTCTCATGTATTAGGTTGGTTCACTGCACTATCATCTATGCTCTGTATACCAGGGTACATGTTATACGCTTGGATCACTACACCAGGAGACAGAGCCACGGTAAAACAATTTTAAAAATATTTAATATTTTCATTGAATGCTGTTATCAATAAATTCTTATCCTTTTATTCCAGAAATACAAGCTCTTGATTCGAATAGACGACGACGTGGCGAGTTTGCGGGCAAAAATGGGTCAACCCGCGGTCGAATTAGCATCCCTCTAACCGTCACCATTAAAAGATCAAATTATCGTTCACGTTATGATTCTTTTTTTTAATATTACCACACTGGTACCGCTTTGTCGTTCTTCTCGCTACGCATTGCTACAGAATTCATCTAGAATTCTGCTATGATTCATTGGCGAGATCTCGACGTAGCGCACCTGCCGGGTCGTCGATTAAGATTTATGATATTAGATATCAGTACAATAAATTTACTATAGTATCGTTGAGATCGTAATTCCATAAATCAAAGCTGAAATTTAACGGTATCCAAAAAATGGATAAATTCTCGTTACTATATTAATGGGAGAAATAAATAAATCATTATAATTAATCATTATTCTTTTTTCCACGTTATCAACAGCCAAACGACCCGGCTTTATGCGAATACTTACTAGCCTTAGTAGAGACTAGTATACACTAGGTGTCAAGGTGTTCAGTGATTAGCCGCAAGTATAATTAGCGAGATCGAAAAGTTCGTTTTAGTCTGTAGTTTAATTAGTGATCCGTTAATCGTGGTTAATCGTTTAATTAGTTCGATTAGATTAACGATAAGTAGTAGACTGTCGCGCGTGCGCATTATGATAACGTATTTGTCAGAGATTGGTAATGTTAATCGAATATATCTTATCTAAAGAAAAAAGAAAATAACACTGCGGCTCTGGAGGGGGACTGCAATGTGTTTCCATAGGTATACAAATTTGAGGGAACCCTAATTATTAATGTAATATAAATGTCATATCGAAGGTGTGACCATTCTAGTTAATGTCATGCATTTTCGTTGCTCATTATATATATATATTACTTTTATTGTCCCAATTTCAGTCACACGACGGATTATTTATTCGCATTGTTATTAATTACCGTTAAACATATATCTATTGCATATTTATGTTTATATATAAATATATTACAACAGTTAAAAATTTATCGATAAAACTATTATAATTATATTTATTTAGATATTTTAATATTTCTATCTTCCTTATTTGTTACATTTTTTATTTTAACGAAATCTCCATGTATTTCGACCTACGATTGTTTACCGATAGAACACACCCACATATGTATCTGTTGGCGTTATCAAATAAATACTAATTACAGAAAAGATAATTATAGCCTTCGATAAATTACCCTTTACGTAACTTCAATCGGATGGGGGAAATAAATAAATTGTAATTTTCAATTATCGTAGAAAATTTATTGTATATTTTACTTTTGCATTTGATTTGTGTTACAAGAATATAGGACAATAAAAATCGATCTCCTTATCTTGATAAAAGAGAGAGGTTGGAATTTGTAAAAAAGAAAAATACTTAAAATATATAAATTCGTTATATTGTATAACGCGAATATTTCTATATCGAGCTAAGTGTACAGTACCAGGGTAATGGTGCGATATCAGAAATGGATGTTCACAACGTTTATTCTCAAATTTGAGATTTAAAAAAAATAAAGACATCCACAACAGCTGCATATATAATTCCTGTCAAGAATGCACTGTCAGGGAAATCAAAAAAATAATCTCGTCAACATTATATCAGTCGCACACACTCATTTACCCAGGTACAAATGGACGGAAATTTATGCTGCACAGCATGGAATCATCGAGTGATAGCAGGATTAAGAGAATTAAAAAAAATATGACTTACATCCAAAAGTACGCAGAACTAATTAACTAAGTAAACGCAACTAAATCATCACCCATGTTGGGAATTCGCTTAGTGTCATTGATACAGGCCAGAAGAATGTTAACAAAAAAAAAAAGGAAAAATAAGAATTCATCTGGCTCACACGAAGAATACAGCCCGAGGAATAAGAATGCTGATTAAAAGTACCTTCATGAGAGTCTGTCGCTATCATTATTGTTAATTATCAATTCACAATGTTAAAATCAACGCGAATATTCCCTTTATACGTCGTCGCACGTTCTTCATATCTTCAGGCACCTCGCAGTTCCTGATTTGTAAAAAAAATACAACTGCGCCATACGTATTTTTCTATTCACATTATAATACAATGCATATGCCTATTGTTTATAGCCGCAAACATTGTTGAGTAATAAAAAGGATATAAGCAGAGGAAATAGTACAGAAAACTTTATATATATATATATAAAATATATATATGTATTAAAGTTTAGAACGTATCAGGGAAAAACATATTGTACTTGAATTGTACCTATAGTTCCTGCAGCTTCCTTGCATGAGATTAGACACAGATTTGGCATTCTTGCACGTGTCGTTATAAATCTATAATAGAAAAAATTAATCGACCCACTTATCATACTAACGTGCGAGAATATTGCATTAGAATAAGGATTTGTCATATAACATTCTTATCGTTCTGGAATGTCGCAAAATCTAATTGGCGTATATTAAGTTATTCCACGTTAGATCGCTTAATTAAATGTACGTTAATGTAAAAGGTATGAGTATAAAATACATAGGTCATTACATAAAATTCTACTCGTCTCTTAAGAATAATTCCTCTCGAATGAACCAGATCATTGTTATTTGTTGTATCTACAATTATTGATATCGATAAGGTAAGAACACTTAGGCTGATCCTTAACTATGCAGTCACACCGATGCAAAGCGAAGTGAAAAGAGTGACATGATTTGTAAAGCTGGTGGCATAAAATTTTGTTTAAGAAATATTAAATTTTCATCTTGCTCTGCGTAACCCACTTCGAAGAAGTATGAAAAAGAAATGATAATGTGCAACCACGATGTGACTGACTGTCTGTATTATATTGATGATTTGGTAAGTTTACGAATAAGAAAGAAGCCGTAATAATATTATTAAAGATATACCTAAACCAGCGTCTAATATCTTCTTGCTGGAGCTGCTACGAAACGCGTCGACGTCACCCATTTGGAAAGTATGAGCAGGACTGGACATACGTCCATCGCCGCCATTGCTGAAAGCAAGTACTCGCAAGTGATAAGCCTTGCCAGGACTAAGATTGGTAATATCAGCTTCGAGTTTAGAACCACCAGGTATGATAGTGTCATTAGCAGTACTCATATCCTGATCCACTTCCCATACACGTATTTTATATCCAATTAGTGGTTCCTCTTCCAGACTAGGCTGAACGTAACGCCAAACGACACGCACAGTGGAAGGATTGACCCCATAGACATTGACAGAGGATGGCGGTTTCTGTGGAGCTTTGCGATACGTCCTCTCCAGGAAGCGTTCGCTCTCAGGTCCTTCACCAGCTGAATTATACGCCATTACCTTGACGTAGTAATAGGTATCTGGCTGAAGACCGACCACAAGAGACCAGGGTCTTGTGGTACGAGACAGATAATACACTGCATTTGCTTCGCCATTACTTTCCCTCCAGTATTTAATTCTGTGTCCAATAAGCTTGCCGCGTACCCTCTCCCGGGTCTGCTCAATTGGAATCCAACTGACATTCAAGCTCGTGCTGTTGAAGCTTCTAGCGTGAACTTGTTGTGGAGCCACTTGGGGCATGTCTTCGGCACTGAAGATAGTGACCATATCAGAAATTGGTCCATAACCAATCTCGTTAACAGACTGAACTTTGACCTCGTATTCTGTGTAGTAATATTGTTGTTGTATTTGTACTACACTCTTGCCCACGTTGCCGTATTCCTTGAGTGCCAATGATTGGAACTCCGTGTCGTGGGACTTTCTGCGCCAGAAGACCTTGTAATAAATTCCAGGACCATTTTGTTCGGATGGCTTCAGAGGATCCCAGGTGATTGTAAGGTCGCCGATCTTGCCACCACCGCCACCGACATTCGATGGGGCTTTACTTGGTTTGTCAGAAGGTGTACTGTACTGGGGTGATGGTAGGGATGGTAAACCAAAACCTAATTCGTTGAAGGCGGATATTCGAAATTCATATGTTGTATAAGGATTCAAGACATTTTCTATAGTCGCTTCTTTTCGGCCATTGTATCTGTCCACTTCGATCGCTGTGATGTCTGAAGTGAAAAGAAAAACACTCGTTTAATAAAACGAATGATTGTATTGTAAATAGATACTTACTTTCTGTTATATTGAACCAAGTATGATTCCAATTTGTTCTTGCACTGATAGTGTACATTGTTATCGGTCTGCCATTGTGATTACCGTCAGTCCAGCGTAACGTAGCAGAGGTTTTAACAACATTGACAACCTGGACACCACCGGGTGGTCCAGGAGGACCTTCCACGCTGATGAGGGTCTTACTTGATATTCTACCAACTGCACTTTTTATGATACACTCGAATTCCCCAGCATCAGCGAAGGTCGCGTTTATAATGTCCAACACTCCGCCGTCGATTTTTATTCGCGGATTATTTTGCAGATCCTTGTCGCGAATTCGCATACCATTGTGAGCCCAGATGTAGGCTACGTCTAACATCTCTTCGGTTTCTGCCTGGCATCGCAGTGTCTGATTGTACATGATAGCTGTGACGACGCGTGGAGGTAAGGTCTGTATAAATCTTGGTCCATCTGTCGAAGAAAATTTTTTATTTATTGGTTATCAAGATCTTGAAGGGTTTAATACGAGGAATCAATGTTTTTATTGTACTCACGTAACACTATTAATCGGCCACGAGTCTCGTCGTTCCCGTATTGATTGGATGCTGTGCAGACATACGTTCCTTCGTCATCTCGTGATACTGGACTGATTATCAGACTTCCTGTATCTAGAATTCTCCTTCTTCCTCCACCACCAATTACATTTCCGTCCTTTTTCCAGACGAACTTTGGTCTTGGTGCTGCTTCTGGGTTACAGACTATTGTTACATTTCCACCCTCTGCTGCATACGTTTCAGATTCCATTGGTCGCTTCTTGAATGATGGTTTCAGAGCTGTAAAGAATTGAGAAAAACAATTTATTGTTAAAGGAACTATTTTCATAAATAAGCTTAAGCAATATAAACTTACACAAAACTCGAAGTTGCGCTGAAGAATATTTAGCCTTTAACTGATTGCTGGCACGACACTGATACATAGCTTGATCTCTTTCAGGATCCAATTGTCTTATTGTCAGTACGTTGTCTTGTATGAAATAGCGATCTCTGTCTTCCGGCGGAAGCGTTAACATGTCTAACAGTTCGCCATTTCTGAACCAGCTATAAGAGACGTCGGGAATACCAAAAGCTTCACAAGTCCACGTTAACTCTCCTTTATTGTCCATATGCTTGTCGACAAGTGGAATAGTGAAATTTGGAGCAGCTTGTATGGTTAAGCTCACAGAATTCTCAATGGAGACTCTGTCGTTATTTACTCTGCAGACATATTCTCCCTGATCTTCGACTTGTACACGTGGAATTATAAGTACTCTGTTATAATTCGTCGTTACAGCACTTCGTGGCAGAGAAGCGCCTCTTCTTGTCCAATTATATGAAGGTACAGGACTGTAAGAGAAGTATTTAATAGGGCAGTCTAATAATTAAAGTATAGGGTTGTAAATAAATCCACAAAAATATACTCACTATCCAAAAGCTATACATTCCAGTCTGACTTCTTCTCCAGCGACAGGAGCTTCCGGAAATGCTTTTGGGAAGTTATTAGGAAACTTCAGCTGCTGGAAGGATGCTGTATTTTGGGAAGAAAAATTCTGTTGTAAATTTTTTTGTATAATTAACTGAAGTATTAGTAAGGAATTTACTTACAGTGAGCATCTACACGAAGGGGGAAGAATGGACCATTGCGACCAGTGTCAGATGCCACGTTTTGTACATTGCAAGAGTAATTTCCTCTGTCAATTGTTTCCAATGCAGAAAAGTAGAGTGCACCGTCGTAGGATACAAATACACGCTTGTCCTCTTCGACGAAATTGGGAAAGTAATCACGGGTCCAGTAATACTTGACTCCAGGAAAATGTTTTGGTGGATCGCAGTAGACAGCTTTACCCCAATTTTGATCACCACTCTCAGCGGAGCGTTTTAAATTAAATTCCATAATATAGCCAAATGAAAGCTCTACACTTTCAGATATAATTGTACCAAATTCATTGCTCGCTTTGCAATGATATGAGCCATGGTCTGTGCTCTGGAGTAAGAAAGAAGTTATTAATTATATCAATGAGGAATTCCTATTCGTGATAGGATATTATAGTATTTATAACCTTACCTGCTCCGGTTTGTTGATAATTAGGGTGCCACCACTTACAGTATATCTACTGTCTGATAATGGATCAATTCTAGTTGCCACTAGTCTATCTTTTACATAATTTTCTTTAAACCATTCGTAAGTTGGCGTTGGATATCCACCGGCAAGACAACTCAAGGAAACGTCATTATTGGTTCTTCGCTTTGATACATCAAAAACTTTGCTTTTTGGCTGATTAATGAAATATGGACCTCTAGGTATACGCAGAGGGTTATCAACTTCGATACCATATTGATAAGTACGGTCATCTTCAGCCAGGTTATGTAAAATTGAAATGGGTGCTTCGCAAATATAAAGAAGCTTATCGTCGCCTGTAACTTTCTCCAAACCCCAACGTTTAAGACTGTTACTGAATGAATAAGCTAAGAAATCTCTTCCAAGAACACCGTCATTCGGTTCTGGTAGGAATGCATTCTCCATATTCATCAGTTGAGAACCATCTGCTTCGTTAGACCAATAACCACTCTGAGACCTCGCACCAGTATACCATTTACGATGCTGAGGATCTTGCCAAAGTAATTGGTAGAGCAAAAAACCATGTTCTTCGGGAGAGTTAATAGATACTAGATCGCTCTGATAGGCTTGGCAGTTTTTACGAGCATCGTCTCTCTCCCTTATTGGACTTTTAATAAACCGATAGCAGGACTCTTGAAATCTTATCCAATACTGTGGACACCGATATGTCATTTCCCCATAGTAAAGATCCTGGGCATAACTGATTGATATTAATACCAGCAGGTAGCCCAACAGCACCAGCAACCGAGCCATGGTCCTCTTCCCAATGCTTTAAGAAAGAAAAATATATTTTAAATACACTTGCACTCTTCGGTCAAGTGAAAGATTCCACTAATTAACTACAAAATTCATAATAAAATGTTATATACAAGTAAATGCATCATGACTATTAACCACTAATAAGATACCTGTTGATTTTTCATTTATAATTACAATTAAACAATCTAAGAAGTATTACCCAATATATATCCTCCAATATCAAATGATTCTTTGCATGATCTCACAGACGAATTGCATTCATATTACTCATAGTACTCTAATGACAATTATAGTGAGGGAAGGGACAGGGAGTGGCATTATCCCGTAGCAGAACCGTAAACAAAATTCTCAAAGCTTGAATGCTCCTTCTCATTCACAATCTAAGTAATTATCGTGACACCAAACTAGAAGCTAATCTTTATTTACGATTACATACCTGTTAGAGGTCTTATCACCTTATCTTTCACAATAAAATAGAAATGACACACAACAGACAAGCTCCATTCGTGTCACGACCACCGTACAGATATCCCCACTACAAAATTCATTCATAATCAAATTGAATATGAAACGTTTTAAACGCTACAGAAAGGGAACTCATATTAAAAATATGCTTTTCGCTCTTCTATACCATCGGAGCATCCTGTACGTGTCTTTTGAAATCATATCTGCATGCAAACTCAAATAATCAGATCAATTATGAAATTAATAACCAGAGTTGTTATTTAATACAAGATAAAAAAATGTATTAAATGCTCAATGGATGATTGATGTTTTACAATAAAAATTTGTTGTACTGCAGTTAAGATGACTATGGTTCTACAGTTTACCCTAAAGAAATAACGCTTTTTTTTCACATTCTCCCTCAAATCCTTGCCGCATCTTGAATAGTTAGCTGCCGCGGGCATTTTGCTCTTGGAATACTTCAAATTTACTTTTAGGTTAAAACAAGCGATGCGATTCAAGAAATAAGTATTGTTGAGGGAGTGAACAGTTTTCAAAACAATGGGGAGTCATGAAACAGGTGTTGAGTTTATATTGGAGAGAGTTAATGGATCGGATACAATTGTTCTTGATGAACATGTGCAAACTGTAAGTTTATTGTTTTTTTAGTATTGGATCATTAATATATCTATTGTATATGAAAAAAAAGTAATTGATCAAGTTATAGCTTTATCTGATAAAAAAATGTTTCCAAAAGAAAAATCACTGGTTCAACAATGATTGACAATGAATGAATTATTGACTCTATATTTTTGTTGTTCCTTTGTTTCATCTTTTTTAGTACACATGTGGCAGAGGCAAGCGAAATCAAATTGTTTGCCTTAGCCTTTGGGTATCCCGTGAACATTGTCTGTTTATTCGAAATCAAAATACATTGAATGTAGTTGATTTATCGGTGAGTGACAAGAATAAAACATTTATTTAAAAAAACTGTTATCGTGAACATTCTTTAAAAGAATTCTGTATATGTTCAGAGCTCGAATGGTGTCTATGTCAATGGGGAGAAGATACCTGCAAAGCAGATGATGACGCTACAGGAAAATGATATTATTGGTATCGGTTCTCCAGATATTCATCCGGCGGACATAACGATGTTTGTCTACATACTCCGTGTATCAAGAGTAAGGAATCATTATAGATCTAGAAATATCTACAGTTGCAGAATAATTTTCAATGATTTTCTATTACAGCCCAAACCCTTGTCCATGGAGAATAGTTCAGGTACTCTAACGAGAACTGTCTTGAATGTCAATAATAGCATCGTACAAAATTCGGATGAAGCAGCTTCTGACAATAAACAAAGACGAAGATCCTTCCTGGATAACAGCAGTATATATTTACCACGTAAAGTGGCAAAAATGGACTCTTCGGAATTATGCGGTGACGCTATTCAACGTGTATTGGGAGATTTAGAAATTGATGAAAAAATTGAAATACGGCCTATCAGTCCAGTATTGTTGTCAAGCACTAAAGAAGAAGACAGTATCGACGTCCATCTGCCAATCGATTCTCGTATTACAAATGCCCACGAACCGAGCACTGATCAAAAAGAAAATATGCCTAGTCATATGTCAGTGGAGAGTGAGAAAAAGAGTAATTCAATGACTACGGAACTATCAAATGGATTGGGAGATTGTGTACATATAAATATATCGTCAGAAAATCTGTCTGATTCGTCAGCACCAGAAGTCGAGGAAATACCTCGAACAACCAGGAGTCCAGTAACAATAAATAACTATGCAACCGTATATTACTTGAATATTGATCCAAAAAGATTAAAAAGTCACAAAACATCCTCCAAGAATCAGACAGAATCGAACAAAGAAAAGAATATCAATAATTCAAGTCCCATAAATATACAAAAGAATTCTGCTACGATTAATAGACATTCATCCGATGGCGGTTGTATATCAATGCAAAAATCGAAAACTGCGTCAGGACGCAACAACAGTTTAGAAAATGATATAATTTTGTTGAACGATACCAAAAATGAGGGACTGCACGAAAACAAAAGTTCTCACAGTTCTACAACAATGACAAGCACACAAGCCATATACAACAAAGGTCCATGTTCTTCTAGAAGTTCTTCATCGATACCAGGAACATCTACAAAAGAGAACAATATTCATTCGTCTGTCATAAAATCAAAGAACTCATTAGATGATGATGAAATAATGGAAATATCGTGCCATAAGCAATACTCTGTAGAATCATTGAACGAAAAAATACTGCCCAAAGAAAAATCACCAATTGACGAACCATCGGCTCACTCTAATGATATCACAAATAAGGAGATTACGCCTATTAAAATGGAAATGGAATCACAACAATTAAACAATGATTATCACACGCCAGTCACATCCCCTTTAAGAAGTAGTCAAGAGAATTTCGTCACGTCACCTATCAAAGTTCGACCAATAAAGCATGAACCAACTACAACATTCTCGACGACTGACGTGGTGAACCTGAGCGACGATGAAGAGGACATATTTCCATCTTCTCAATTGTTTGATACAACTTC
>JARQST010000433.1:739752-760752 GCA_030142225.1 Pachycephus smyrnensis | reverse complement strand
TCGACGACTGACGTGGTGAACCTGAGCGACGATGAAGAGGACATATTTCCATCTTCTCAATTGTTTGATACAACTTCTGATGCGCAGTTAGCAGTTAAAGAAGAGATCAAAGAAGAAGTTGACAACGAATTATTCCAGACACATTACGATACTGATTCTATAATCTTATTATCGGACAGCGAAGACGAGGATAATCCTTGGTTACAAAGACTCTCAAGAAGTCAGGTACTTCTCGAAGAAGATGAACCAGCCCCCGAACCTGTTCAACCAAAGAAAAGACTTAGTGATCTCCAAATCACTAAGCTATTGGACGGCAAAGAAGAAGAAGAGAAATCAGACAAGAAGACTGATGATGATGAGAAGAAGGAAAAGAAAGCCAGTAAAGCTAAGCATAAATCACATTCAAAGAAACACAGAGAGGAAGATGCTATGGAGCTGGATGCTGCTGTACCAGATGATACAGTTCCAGCGAAAAAATCCGAAAAGAAACATCTTGATCATAAGAAGCACAAGACACATGGAAAGAGATTATCAGATAAATTGATCGATAAGGAATTAAGTGCAGGTGAATCTCCGCAGTCTTCCAACAAGGACAAAAGTTCAGGATCTAAGGGTACTCATCATCATGATAACCTTTGTCATGATAATATCCTAACAATTGGATCCAGAACGAGCTTAAGTACTACAGATAAATTGAAATCAAGTCCATTAAAGTTGAGTTCACTTGGCAAGAAGCCACCGGAAATCATTGCACCACCTCATTTACCTAAAGGCGAAGGGAAAGGTTTCAGTTACAATATACAGAGAAGTACAACAACTTCGTCCAGTGTAACAGTTTCTGCGACAGTTGCTGAAGATACTTTGGATACAACAGAAACTAGCACTGTCCCTAAGACAACATCACAAGTGAAACTATCGAGTAAGGAACGGAAGGAATTGTTGATCAAGAAGAAACTTGAAAAGGCAAGTTATATAAAGGAACAGAAACATCGTAGAGAGAAATACAAATGGGCCGATTGTCTTCCAGTGAGCAATAAGAAAAAATCGCCATCACTTTCGAAGGCTGAGAAATTAGAAATTATTAATGATAGAAAGGCGAAGCTGAAGAAATTAGCGGACGAGAAGAAAGCTGCTGCGGAAAACTCTACGCCGACGCGACGTATTATTAACAAACCAAAAGCAAAGGTATCTCAAAAAAGTCGTGGTGACTTCCTGATCCAGCCACAGGATGATGACAAGGAATTCACGAGCACTGAGATAACGAGTTCTCGTCCTACAAATACTGCTGGTGAATCATCTACGAGTGCCGATAAACGCATGAGTAGTACAACGGAAGAAACGCACGCGGAGAAAAATTTACCAGCGGCTAAAACATCGTCTGAAAAATCATCGTCTGAAAAATCATTACGGAAAGATTCAGATAATCTATCGAAAGCATCTGTTCCTAGGGTCATAGAAAATGTAGCATTAAATCTTCGTGATTCACTGACTCTTTCCAAGTGTCCAACCAGAGATATTAAACATGCTCATCGAGAAAAAGTCTCTCATAAATCATCTCCAAGTGCAACTACCTCAAGAGAGTCTACGTCTAGGACAGATAAAACGAAAAATCTAGCAGATCCCAGAAATAGAAAAATTAGGGACTCTTCGAAGACCAAACAGAAGGAAAATTGTTCACCGAATGCAAAAAGTTCAACTCCAAAGAGTACGAATAAGAAACGTGTCAGATTCAGTACAGACCCAGTGCGAGTAAGATATTATGAAATTGAGTCATCGAACACATTGAATAAGGTGGTAGGAAAGGATGCTCCGATACCTCAGGATAAATTAGCTGTTAAAACTAACAATAATGCCACTCAACCTTGTCCAAAACTGGAGGAATTTCTATTACGGATTTTCATGTGGAACCCAGTGTGGCTTGAGGTACAGTTGATTATTTTACGATACCTTAAATGTAATTAATTGACCAATTTATATTTCCTACAGGAGCAAAGACGTTTCAAGACTGATCCACCAGTAACGGGCAATGATGAATTAATTCCTTTACTAACGTCATACAAATCTTTTGATGAGTATTACCGAATCATTATGCCTCTTTTATTACTAGAACTATGGCATGGTATCACAAAGGAATTTGACGTCATTGATAAAAATCCAAAGTACGTCCAAATACTGTATACCACTTAAAAAATCTTTATAACGTGAAATTAAAAATATTATTTAATCATTACAGACGTCCAACAGTGATATGTTCTATAGTAAGTAATTCAGCATCATGCTACCAAATTCCATCGTCAAAATTATCTTTAACAAATATGATGCTCGAAGTACTTGCTACGAAAGAGGATATACACAAACAAGCTCACCCTGTTTATGGGGATTTAGTATTCTTTGAATTAGGTTATACAAATAAGGGAAAGCAAAGATTTCACAAAGTTTTTGCATACGTGACAAATGTCTATCAAACTATTTTGACACCACAGACGTATTACAATCGAGATCTTGGTAAAGAACAAACTTCATACGAAGCTCATCTCCAAGGGATAACATACTATGCTTTGCGTAATGCTAAATTTTTTTTCATTCAGACAACTACGTAAAGAATCCATATGCTCTACTCACCTATACGGTGATGACAAAACCACTGGAAGTGAATGTTCATGCAAATCGTGCTCAAAGGTTACGCAGTATCACTTATTTAAGATCTGATATAAGAATGATACAGGCATTACAGTATCTTCCAACCTCGCCATTACTTAGTGCAATATTAAATCCAAAGGCAAATGATATGCTCCATTCAACTGTTGTATCAAAATTTAAGAACTATCCATTGGTTACTAAAGTGAGTTTGAAGTATTTCTTTTATCGTATCATTCAAGAAGAATTACATCAGTACTGTATCGTCATTTTATGTTCAGGAGAAACTTAATCACAGGCAATTAGAAGCTGTGATTAAGGTAACAGACGCAATAGTACAAAAGGAAGCAAAAATATGTCTGATCCAAGGACCCCCAGGTACCATTGTTAAATTATCAATGAAACTTGTTTAATCTACTGTTTATTTATTACTCCTTCTATTAATCTAGGTACGGGAAAGTCAAAGGTCATTGTAAATATTGTAACCCAAGTGCTGTACGGTGATAATAGATACAAGAAGAATCGAGCTCCTCTCAGAATTTTAGTCTGTGCTCCATCCAATGCCGCCATTGATGAAATTGTTCTGCGTCTCTTGGCTATTCGAGCTAAGTTTAAACGTGAGTAAATATTTAACTAAATTCTTTATTATGCACACGGTATTGGTTAAATATTAAGGAATAATCAAGACTTTCATTGAATAGAAGATCGTTTTAAGATGGTGAGAGTTGGCCGTATAGAGACTATGCATCCAACTGTTAAAGAAATCTCTGTACCGGAACTTGCTAGGCGAGAGATAAAAAAAATGGCTTCCGGTTATTCATCAAGTGCATATTCAATGGATAGCGTGGAGGAAGAGGTAAGATAATTACCACTACATATTTTAGTCTCTCGTGTAAACGTGGGGGGTAGTTCCCTCTTTTGATTTTTCAAAATAATACTGTTTTACTTCAGTCCAGTACGTCTGAACGTTCTAGAAGTCATAAAGGACATTTGTATAATACAATTTCGTAATTCTTTTGTAATCCGCATTCCTATTACTAAACGCAGCTGAGTATTGTAGAAACGAATTCTGGAAGCAAAGGCAAACGCTTTGCGCAGTGAGTTGACGAGTTCTCAGAATAAGGATGAGAATCACCTGAAGTATCTCAAAATGAAGCTGACAGGTATCACAGCAAAATTAGACATGCTCAAGTGTCGAAAGCCTGTAAGTATATATTTATAAGTTAATGAAAAGTTCTTGTTTCAATAATTACCCACGTTTCCTTGGCTTAATCAGGTGAATGAAATGGACCCTAGAACTGTAGCAAAGTTACAGCGGGATGCTGAGACAAGGATCTTGTCTGGAGCCGACATAATAACTTGTACCTTGTCCTCTTGCTACACCAATCAAATGGAATCGATATTCGGGTAAGCTTAAAAAAATAGTAGTAGTATCATATTGTTACGTCATATCATTAATATTTAATTCTTCTCAGTGGAAACAAAGAAAGGATATCTGTATGCATCGTGGACGAAGCTACTCAAACTAATGAACCACAAACGCTTATACCATTAATGTTAGGAGTGAATACGCTAGTCCTAGTTGGTGATCCTAATCAATTACCAGCAACAGTATTGTCTCAGGTAAGTTATAATGAAAATTATTCAAAGAAAAGGTACCAATCTTAAAATTGATAATTGGAATGCGTTTCTGTTTATAGCGAGCAAAAAAATATGGCTTGGACCAATCTCTGTTCTCGCGAATACAAAATGCCCTGGAGGATACAGCAAACAATCCCGTGATTATGCTCGACACACAGTACAGAATGGCCTACGCGATTGCGTATTGGCCAAACAAATTCTTTTATGGAGGAAATTTAAAAAATGCTATTGACAAGCCAATAGCCTTTCCATTCCACGCTTACAGAGTATTGAATCTCGATTCCAATCAAAACAACGATAAATTCTCGAATACCAGAGAAGCCGAATTCGTTGCAAAAATGATGCACGTTATGCTCTCTCATCCGAAATTAATTAAATGGGAGACGCCCATATCGATAGGCGTTATCACGCCTTACAACAGTCAGAAGTCTCTGATTCAAACGAAAATAAATGAAAGGTACCGTATCACAGTTTTGTTAATCAATATTCAGTGACGTGATGTAATATCAGTAATTGACTTATACATACAGAACATCTACGATACCAGAGAGCACGAAGAAGAAGGTCAGTATCGAAATAAATACTGTTGACAGTTTTCAAGGTCAGGAGCGCGACGTTATAATTATGTCTTGCGTAAGAAGCAACGGGATTGGTTTTATGTCAGATGCTCAGAGATTGTGCGTTGCCATGACTAGAGCCAAACACAGCCTCGTACTGTGCGGTAATTTTGCCACGTTTCAGGTAAAAACGTCTGAATACGTAAATGCAATGTTAATCTAAATTCTTATTAATTCTAATTAATTATTCTTCGTTACAGAGGGATCAAATGTGGTGTGCTCTACTATCAGATGCCAGATCTCGCGGCGTTTTCATTAACATACGCGCCAATGCGTCTTTCAATGAAATCATGTCGCACGTGGCGGCGTAACGTAAGTCAGAAAAAGTCTCCTGAGAATCCAAAGAGTCCCGTGGAATGTTTTATGCTTAACCTAAACTGCCAAGGCTTGACATTCTAGACACGAATGATAAATGAATTTAAGTTTTTTTTCAAAATCACTGTATAAAATTGTCATTTACACTCGTTAAGGCAGTGATTACAAAACGGAAGCTGTAAAAGCTTTTTTTAACGCTGCATTCACCATATGATCGAATACACAGCACGCTTATATCTTCACGTCGGATTAAAAGTGCTCCAGATTATACTAGAAAGATATTATTTTATTGTATAAGTATTTTTCAGCAATGCGGCAATTATTTTCATGACTGTATATAATAGATACCTATGTAATTCCTATTAGATTTAAGCCCCATCGAACATGTAACGATATACAGCAGGATCATTAATAGTATTTTTTTTCTGAATAAATTAGATACGAATGTGTGTATAAGAATTTTGTATCAAATAGTTATTAAGCATTCGAGCATTGCGATTAAAATGAAGAAATCATTTTTTAAAGAAACACCAATTGGACTGTCTTTACATTATTGCTGTGATTCAACGAATCCATACTTTTCCTTCACCTTTTTTTGGGAAATCCTAATATTACGGTAAATTAAATAATGGTGTCTCAATGGGGATTTTTTTTATTAACGAAACAAGAGAAGCAATCTACACGTGCTTAAGTCACGACAATTTATTATTTGGCAATACAGTCGATAGTATAAAAATCCGTATTAGTAATAAGATACAAATAAATTGCTGTATTATTAAAAAGGTGATACTTCTATGTTAAGTACGTTGTAAATCGATGTCTCAAAGTACTTTGTTCTTTACAAAAATATGTCCGACCTTAATTATTTTAAATAATCACTGTACGGACTTATGTTATGTACACATCTGATAAAGACGATATCGCATCCTTCCAAAAACGAAAACAAAAAAACCATGAAGATCCATTCATCGCGTGACACTCCAAATTCTCAAATGATAATTGGATACTTTTCAAAATCGAAAATCCGACCCCGAACCAACAAGAGCGACGACGTTTAAACCAGTCGCCCAGTAGAAACAGAACCATTGAAAATGTATCAATTAAACAGTAAGGAGTCGAATTTTCATTTTTTTTATCTCTTATTTAACTCTAATCGACCATTTTTTTAATCCGTCAAAGCGTTGACCTGTCAAGTGGCGCAATTTTGATAATGAACAATGATGTTGACATCTTTAATTATACATTAACAAGACTGTTTGTATAACGAGCTATCAAATATAACACGACTCTTTTAAACACTCATCTCCATTTTAATCGGTATCCAAGATGATAAAAATGATAAAGAAAAGTTATGAACGCACCTTGACAAGCCTCCCTAAGTTTCAAAAAGTCTCTCTCACTACACTATTCGATTCTATACACTATTAAATAGAATAACAAATTCTTTTTTCTTTTTCTTTAATATATTTACAGCTGACTCTGAGAACGCAGTAGCAAGTCGAGTCCTCGCGTTGTTATCGAAGCTAAGGCAATTTATGATTAATTATCTGATTTGCATGATGTGTGTATATATATATATTATACCCCAAGAAAAGCAAAAATTTCTCCCATACCTCATGACGTTTCTTATTCTTCATTTCTTTTGTATCTCACCCGCTACTGCAGTATATACTTTGCTCCTAAGATCTGTACATCCACTTCATTAATATCGTTATCAGCAATAACGATCGTACCGGTATTTGACCGTCATGCAAAAAAAAGAAAGAGAAAGATTCTTACAAAAGGTCTTCAACGCAATCTCAATTGCCAGGACTCGTGCCTTATGGCATAAACATTCCGTATTCTCTAAATAAATAAATATTCATGCATTTCGTTGAGCATCGTCGAGAAGTACAGGGCGTCGTTACGGCGTCGGATAATAATTACAATTAACATTAAGATACACACAGTGTATCCAGCATCTTCAATCCGTGACAGGATACTCCGACTTTCCGTTTTGATAAGAATTGACTTATTTATCAATGGGGATGATGAAGAGGATGCATGACGATATAAAATTTGAATGTCTTATCGTATACGTCGCGGTATAAAACATGATATAACGTTTCTATAATCTTTTCCTACAATGCTTCCTATAGCCTAGTGATTAGTCATTTAAATACTCTCTGTGTCTATCTACGATTCGACCAGGACGCCGACGATGAGGACTCGCCCGTCGTTAATACGAAAATAGGAATATCAATTGTCTAGCCTAAAATCGATTGACTCCCTGGGAGCCGTGTCGTTACTCAAACTCGTAGGAAGTATTTTTGGCAAGAGCAATAAGCACCGTCAGGAACAAGGACCATATCGTGATCCCGGCGATACTTGGTGTCGCCGACGAAGGAACTGAACTTGGTGGTGCTTTGGTAGTACCTGCTAGTTGATAAAAAGAAAGGTATATATTTAATCAAGATAATATAACCATAGTATTAGATACGCATCCTTGTGCACCAGGAAGTGGAAGAATGGGATTACTTTTATTACAGTATATATAACCTTACCTGGCACTCTGGATTGAGGAGTCGTGCTGATCCGCATTATCGGATCGTGAGCGATCGGCTTCATCGGCGTAGGAGCTGGACTAGGTGAATTTCCATAACACTGTCCTGCAATCATGTTCATGGTCAGGTATGGAATGGTCGTAGGGATGTTATAAAGTGAAAAGTCAAGATAAATGATCATCCTGATGAAAAGGAAGGAGCAGGAGTGGCTCTTTTGACAAGGTTGAAGACGATCCGTGCAACGATTTCTGATTTTACAGGGATGAAAATCAGATTAGAAAATTACCCTTCTTATAGAGACGCATTCCCTGCTGTTTTGGATCTATATTCCTGATACAATGATCTCCAGCTTCCTTGATGTAGATCTCTTCGTCGTTCACGATCAATCCAACGAAACACTCATTGGTGCTGGTATCGTTCCTCATGGTATACGTATACATGACACCCTTCTCTTCCCACTGTCCTAAGCAGAGATACGTACGTTCTGAAATGAATAATAATTAATTAATAAAATTACAAAGCGTAAAGAATCCTAATGTATTCCTAATTAATTTCCCATGAATCATCATTTAATAAATACCTTCGAATAATTCGCCGGATTCGCAATCGCTGACCTTGTAGTACATTATCTCCCGGGTATTGCAATTGCTACTCAGCTCAGCACACATTCCAGAAAGATCTGTTATCATTCCTGTATATTCCCCAGTGATTGGACAAGGAGATTCGACGACTCGTTCAATTCCTGTTTGGTAGGATTAAATGATATGTTAATATAAGAGTGACTGTCCATTGCGATGACCGTACTTGAGAGCGTCAAGTATTTCTTGATGATCTTGTACAAAAGGAAAGAAATGATTCTCTGCATGGATACTGACTTGCTTGGGTCATCCATGCTGACTTGTCTAGATTGGGATCATCGCACAGGTAACTTTGATAAATTGGACTGGATACACCTCCTGTAGTAAATTCCAATACGTTTTCGCTTCTTTGTCGCATTATCAAGCAGACGTAGGCTTCCTGTTCGCTGAAAATTTATTACAGAATTATAGATCAGCAACTGTATAATTTCTTGAACCAATCTAACTCGTTGGATCGTTAGATACTTTTTAGAAACTGTATAAAACGGTTTACCATTGATCTTTCGAATATACAACGTAATGCCCGGTTTCATCGTTGGAGTCCACAGTAACGAAGGTATAGCTTTTGTAACCATTAAGATCAGTAAACGTCATTGTACCATTAACTATCAATGATTCCTCCCATTCGCCCTGTGCCCATTTTGGAAATCTAAAAAAAAAGATCGTTTAGTGTCTTTTATGATTTTTTTTAACGATTAATCGAACGTTAATTATACACTTACGTTGCCAGATGACTTTTCACGTAGTCAGGCACTTTCTTCTGATTGGTTGCTTTGCTCAGGACCAACGTTTCATAGCCACTAGTCGAATTGTCCAAGTTTTGAGTACAACTGGAGTCGCTGCTAAACGCCAAGTATGTTTTTCCTCTTTTACTATCCACGTGGTACAGCTGAATTAATGACATTAAAGACAGAATATTGTAGAGGGAAGAGAAAGAAAATATTTTCATGTTATTACTTATCTATTAATAATAGCACTTACCCCGCAACGATACTGAGGTCTACGTTCGGCACCCTCTCTTGTATCCAAAAGAGCAATATATCTCGAGCCATCTGGACCGCCGTCCCAGCTTCCCAAACAATTAAATGTGATATCTATAAAAATGAAAATATACTGGTAAATGTTTATTGAATTAATGAAAGAGAGGATAAATAAATCAAAGCGAGCATTCGTGTTAGAGCAAAGTAATCGTTATACAGGTCGTTCCAAGTGCAAGCCTTTAAATAAGACAAAATTTAATGACGCAGTTGTTTCTTTCACACGTTGAGCCATGCACAGAGCACAAAAATAACAAAGATGAGTAACACTCTCAGTCGGTGCAAGCAAATAAGTCCTCTGATTAAATGCCAATTCAGCAAAAACAGATTCAAGACTAAAAAAAGAAACGACCACTTCCGCTCACTCATTGACGAAGATTTCTCGCCTCGATTCGCTGAATGTGTCCTACCGTGATCCTCGAAAGAGCATCTTTTGAATTTTAAGTGTAAGACAGAACCGTCTGGACAATTTCCAAAATCCGAGGAAAAAGTATTACACTCAATATTCGTTTCAGATCCATCATTAACATTGTACGTGAAGTGATATCGTCCAGCGATTGGACAATATTCATTCCTGATGTCAATTCCGCCAATCTCCTTGGTACCTGCAATCAGAAAGAATATTCTTAATTAAATATAGGATATTCAAATAACAAGAGTTTGAATATAACAAATAAAACAAGACGATCAAAATTCTGTGTACAAAAGTCCATCTCTCTCTGGACTATACTAAATCTTCCTGCGCAAAAACCCGTTTGCCAATTAATCCACCGATCGATCAGGCCAATTAGAAAAATCGTGTAGATCGCAACTCGCCCAGTTACTGCAGTGTGAACGTGTCTGGAAAATCTGGCTCTTCGCCAGAAGAAGAGTAATTTCCGTTGTCAAGTTAGACAGGATCGTCGCTACGCGTGAACGCACCTTTAGACGCGCCTTTACGCGCATAACTAGTAGATTATATCTATAGCTTGATTATGACGTAAGAAGAGTAACAAGAAGTAATAAATACATATCAATCTCTCCGTAATGACAGCAGCAATACAATAAATATACAGGGTCATTCAGTAGAAACGTACCAACTGAAATTGATTCTACCATACAAATCAAATTAACAGATTGCCTTCAGACGGTACGTTCAGACTGAATAACTCTATGTAACAATAAAAACAGTAAGTTCAGTAAGTGGTCAAAGTGCAACTAGAATTAGTAAAGATAAAAAAAATATAAAAAAATAATGCAAGGACTAAGCGTGAAACGATGTGAAAAAAAAAGAAACATGACGCGCGTATTACTACACGCAACGTGTATGGGGGAATGAGTGTGATGAGTCTCTGGGGAGACGAGGGTCGTGAAGAATAGACACCATAATAAATCATAGAGCTTCCCATAGAAAAGAGCGCGCTCGACCGCAGTCACAAATATGCCATATCCCGTGGGCACACCGACGCCATCGACAATGGGACGCGAACCCCAAACAGGAAGTAGCTGAAACTCCATACCACTTTCCCGTAAAGGGTCTAGTTTTTATTCTTCCTTTTTTTTCATTCTTGTATCTCCCTCTATTCCTCGTTTCTTCCCTTTTATCTTTCTCTTGAGTACAGCAGCGTGCCTCAGTGTAGATATGCGCGACCAAACATTTTTGTGGGGTTCCTCAGGGTCTGGGTCAGGCTTCTTCTAGAGAAACTGGAGACAGTTGCTTATGGTCTGACCACAAGTGAAATTGATATTCTTATGGCTGACTGTGGCGTCTTATGGTTGCCGCCTATGATTAGACACACGTCCTTCTAATACGTTGGTTAGGAAATAAAAATGCCTTGTTATTATAGGTTATGTGATTTTCTTCAAGGGACTCGTGGAAAATTGTCCACCCTAGGAATGCTGACTACAGACTTTTGTCCTCTGCGCCATGACTGATTTCCTTTGGTCACGGGGAAGGTCGTGGCGCGACAGGTACCTTCTGAGATATCAGGTCGACGTTACTTCTTCTTGAACTTCTTGTTCTTGTAACGCTTCATCATCTACAGGGACAAAAAGAACGAGGGCGTAGGACAGATCGAGTACAGCGTGATTCATAGGACTTTAACGTGGACGTCAAATAAATGAAATCATTATAAAATGTAATCTGTCAAACAGCTGTCATTGGTGACAGGTACAGTATTGTTCCGGAAGGAATTTTCTTTTCTTACAAAACGCCACTTGGCTTCTGTCTATTAAAAGATAAAGAATTGAATATCTTCGTGATGGAGGCATTGAAAGATAAAAAAAGATCAGAGAAGAACGTTTAAACATTAGTACTAAAAATCGCCTGATTCACATCTGACATGTTTTGTTCCACAATTATTTCTTTATAGATCATTCACGAATCGATCAATGACGCAATTTTCAATCCACAAAATAATCCGTTCGACTGTTATCTTCGTATTCGTCTGATAAAAAAATTTTGAAAATTCTCAGTATCCTCTGTCCATCCTTAACCGAACTCCAAACAATCTCGTGCACACGTTGTATACACCAGGCATACCAATCCAGCACGCTTGATTGGCCCGTCAGTCCTCGTAATGCTCCGCTGCTTCCTTGGATCTCAGAATTATTACAAGAGGATCGATCAGCATCAAAGACTCCCACGCCTCGCGAAGAGATAAATTAAACTGCCGAGAATAGCTTTGCCATTGAAAATTTTCACGTTAACAGTGAAAAGGCCCATGTAACCGAATTCGGGCGAGTTCTTGTCGCGTGGCCAATCGTCCATCAAGATGATCAGAAGTACTTTTGATGTCCCATCGAGCGAGAAAGGCATCGATACCTGAATCCTGAGAGCATCCTGACTTGCTGTCACGCTTCCCTGGAGACGACGAATGCTAGTGCCGACCGCGAGCTCACTTTTTCGGGAGCCACGCTCATTATCGGGTCTTAGCTCATTTTTCCACTTTTTCATGGAAACAAGAAACCTCCACCTCTTCCCAGCACGTCCGACGGACATTTTTCTGTTCTACTTTTCCTCCGTGTTTCCGTATGGTAACCGATCTGGCGATTTCAAACGTCCAGATACTCAGCGCATTGTAGAGTGGCCTACCATTGTTAATGGCGGCCATTAAAAGGGAGTTTAAGAATCAGGTTGCATTTACATCCTAAGAATTACATCCATTGTGAGTCCGTCCTGCTGGTATTCACCGTAACGGGAGTCCTTTGCGGGTTAAACGCCGAGACGCCAGTGGCAGGTGGATGTAAAACGTAAACCCAGAATTACGGTGACACAGGGTGAATTTGGTCTTCTGCTCTTCCATTAGATAGGATTCAGTAACCATGACTTGGCAAACCATGGAATATGGTTATGGTACCCCGTTCCAAGCGAGTGAACCGTATCGGTTGCGAGACGCAGCAAGCATTGTGAATTCCGTGTAATAAAATATCAATGCCCGTGATTCTTCCCGGAGAGTAATAAGGGTGAGAGTAAAGAAAAAGAAAAGAATTAAAAAATATTACAAAAAATATATATATTACACAATTTTACGACCACGTCCTGTTCCCTAGATCCGTAAAAGTAATCCAAAGAATTTTTTTCTCCCATAAAGAATCAGAAGTCAATAACCCTCCTAATGATACCGGATAGATGCCGATTATGTAAATACGCAATCATACACAAAGAATTCTAATTGAACCGCGCGTGAGAAACGCAACGGCTCACGCATATTTTGCGTATACCTAACATTTACCAAGATGGATACCGAGACTCGGCATGGTAGCGTCATCTTGAGCCTCAAGAAAAGAGCGGCATCCGCCATTGTATTGTTCTTGAGCTGTTACGCAAGCTTCATTACTTCCTTCGTAGGCCGAGCAATTAGCACTAATTAAAAGTCCCTAGTAACTTAACGACTACCATAGAAGAGCGCGTCTGCACAGAGAAGCTATTTATAACCGATTGCGGAACTCGAAATTTTCTAACCTTTACGACCTTACTGATTCCATTTTCATATTATTTCTCAAAATTCATCCTCACCTGTAAGATATTATTTTTATATATTTTTAACGCTCTTATATATATATATCCACCTATAGATACATAATATACTCACGGTAAAGAATGGCTGTGGAGTTGAGAGTTTCGCAGGAGGCAAGAGCTCCGGATTCCGATGTGTAACACCTGTTCAGATTCTCGGAGAAGACCTCGATCACGTTACGGGATCTTCTCAGGAGTCGGAAACACCTTATACAGTCTCCGTCCCCGTACCTGAAAGTGAATTCAATGATAATGCATCAGGCTGCAACCAGACTTGAACATACAGATACACAGAGTGCAGTAAAGTATCTAAGGTGGGTAGCTGTCTTTTCGAAATACAGGAAGTGTGACGAGACGTGAGTCGAGAATTTATTCCCTACTGTTACGTCACGGACGTTGGCAAGTGGCAACGACTTCACCTGGTACAGATGTTATCAGAAAAATGAGCTAAACCGCTAAGAAAATTGGCTAACTTAAGCTAGTCAGCCTCTAGTCGCAGATTACAGGTTACGAGTTGATACAAAGGAGCTTCGGAGTTTCGTCGAAGAACTTTAGGCAAGTATCGGGTAGCAATTTTGTATTAAAAAAAAATCGCACCTAAGTTATATACTATAACGATAATGACTGTAATTGATAATGAAAATATAAAGGATGCCAGTATCCAGTAAAAGGGGGCTACCGTATGTACGCAAGCTAATGTAACGTATATTGGCGCTGGTGGCTCCACGTGTGTGGTCCACTTAAACCGCAGTTAACCATCGTTACAGGTTATTTTGAAAGTTGCAGGTCGACAAACCGCAAGGAAGGATTTTCGATGGAGTAAAAAAAAAGAAAGAACGAAGGGAGTGATGATTGAACAATCATGATAGCTTATACCATTTTTGTAATTCAACCACAAGAAGAAGAAATTTCAGAGTATATATATAGAATTATAAAGATTGTTTTAAACGTTTTGAATTTCTTTTTTTAGGCAATGAAAAACATCTATAAAGCAGTCTGTTGAATTGTGAATTCGATAAGTATAAATGTTAAGAGGTCCCTTCTTCTGGGACTCACAGTCCTCGAGCCTATGGAGATTAATGGAAGATGGTATGCAATGCAAAAGGAACACAAGGCTGTTCTATCCGATAGAAAGGTGGGGCCCCTCACTCCACGCGTACAAGTATCCCCCATGATTCCCAACATTTTTCAAAGGACGTCGAATGCTTTGCTGGTACCTATAACCCTTGGTACATGTTAGGTACAGGTCCTTCCAGCCTGACTTGAACGGCAAGGTATAAAATTAAACAGACCACCTAGTGTACAAATGTTACATAAAACCAACAGGAGGTCCATTAGCCGTGCAAATGTTATCGGCGAGGAAGTTGAATTTCTCATTGTTTAGATAAACCTGCTGGAACTGCTCCATTAAGGTTAGAACCTGTACAAAGGTATATCCTAAGCATTAGATACTAGAAAACTGTGCATTGCCGGTAAGTATTACGGCCAGAGACTGTTTTTACGTGAATCATAAAAATATTGAGATAACCAGAAATCTCCAAGATACAAATAATTCTCAGTATACAGTCTGCTTTGGTAAAGATGCAATATTGCGAATAATCGTATGATGCAATAAGGCAGACACGTGTCAAAGACAGACAATAAAAATGGTTGTAACTAGATAGTCTATTTGAATTTTAACATTTTTTGTCTCTGCTTTCTTTCTCTTTGAAACCGGGAAGTGAATACCGATATAGAGACACTCCTGACCGGTAGCTCGTTAACGATTCAACGTGAATCGCGAAGTATAAGCAGGCAGGGGCGTGCGTGGATGCCAATTTATGCATTCTTGCTTGCGGACAACACCCACACTGGTACGAGCCGCGACTCAGTTCCACGGAGGAGCAACTTACGGATGATAAAGGGTCCTAGGTCCCAAGCCTAGTAAGAAACGACAGATATTAAAAGGTGAGTACGAAGAGTACGAAGAGTACGAAGAGTACCAAAAGTAGAAGTGATCAACCAATGATCGATCAGTAAATATAAATATTCTTCAAGGTAAGTACCTAGACCTAGTGTAAGAGGCTGGAAGTCCAGTGGAGACGCGATCGATTAGAATGCAGGAGTGAACCTGGCCCTGTGCCATTTCTTATTTTTCAGGTAGCCTGAAATTAGCGTTGGTCGCATCCAGACTAGGGCTCCTCGTGTGTCTGCCACTGTCTGGACTGACTTCTATTTCCGTCGTAGACACGTCTCAGACGACCGGCCCCTGGCATCCCCGACGAGCGTCGAGTGTCTAATAAGAGAGCGAGATGTTTTCGTCCAGGTTGAACAGGAGCAAAGTAACCATTTGGAATATCCACGGGATAGCCGACAGAGACGTTTGAAGAACCTTCCTGTCCCAAGGGTGACCGAAGACTGACCGAGTTTAGAAACCATCAGACTCACCTCGTTCCTCAGGGTGTATAATTGCGACGACAAGGAAGACGTACTAGGGGAAAAGGAAACAGCAAGGGAATCCCTAATGCTACATTATCCACACCGCACAAATAGATACGTGAGCCAATTTAACTTCCATTAAGGCCCACCAGTCGCTCCATTTTTACAGCCGACTTTGTACTTCGCAGAATTCCCGCTAGAGGGTGCCAAAAATACTTTGAATACGTACAGCACCAATCAAGAGTTTATTAAATTTTTTATTAAATATATATTATATATACTCTGTCACGCACCTGTCAATGAGCAGTACTCTGTCACCGACTCTTCGATGACAGTAACCCCAGACAGGTATCGAATTGAATGTTATGTTGACAGTAGAATACTGAATGGGTCCGCCCCTGCTTGTGGAACCCCTGGGACTCTTGCCGCTGACCTGCATCACGAATTCACCCTGGAATTCGGCCGAGAAGTAACAGCCGACTTTGAACTGCGGTTCGTAATCCTGAAGGACGTCGGTCGTCACGACGGAGGCGTCTGAAATCAGATGATAAAACGTTATAGGTGTACGATCTTAATACTGTATATCTTTATATACGTATACTATATTAATAACGCAATGTAATACCGTCCGTGAACTTGTACACGCGGTACCACACGTGGTATACCGGTATAATGAACCTTCACACGGATAATTACACTAATTAATTCGTAAGTCATTAATGATTTTAAAACGGTAGAGAAGAACGTCAGGAGTCAGTGAATCGGTAACCGAGTTCCTGTTGAGGGTGGCATTTGCTATTAATAAACTGTTGTAGTTAGGGATACTGTAATGAAATGGTCTTTGAATCCATATTATACCCACATGCTATTCAGTCAACGATCCGTGAAAGGTCATTATCATTGCAATTAAATGCTCCGAGGGACAGGTGTATCTATGCTATAGTTTGCTCAATGAAAAATGGTAGGTATTATATATATATATATGGGTATAGTAATATCGTGGGATAGGAAAAGCTTCGGTTAGTCTGATCTATGTATATATCCATGTGATTTTATGGTTATTTGCAATAGGTGGTTATTACGAGTGTAACGGGTGGGCAATAGTTTTATTTTGCGCGGTGGTACCAACGTGGATGGAAAATGAGAGGAAGAAAAAAAGAAGTCACTAGATAAGTACGAGGCCACGCGATTGCCGGCCTTCGCTTCAGATCGATCCACCATTTTTTGCCAGGTGGTCATATTGCTACGGAGATGGGACGGTTAAAAATATTAAAACGAACGTTTCTAGCGGCCGTTTTATGGAAACGGAGTAGTAACGTAAGGCGGGTATTATTTTTGGTTTATGGGAATAGAACGAATGGCGGTTGAGTCGTAAATCGTAAATTGTCATTGCTGTAAGAAAAAAATCATTGCATCCGGTCAATTTCTGTAATGCCGTTCGGTACTCGAGGTACTTTATTTCATTAACATTTCCGCCGGTTAAATCTACCGCAAACACGGCACAGCCTTATTGACGTTTAATATTAATTAAGAGCAATGCTAATAAGCGTCATCAGGCATTTACGTCTTTTTCATCCGAGTGATTCTTCTGCGGTCGCGAAACCGCTCCCCAGTTAGAAAAACCGTGCGGCGCGTCCGCTTCCCCCCTTGGAATTTTTATGAAATTCTTCGTGACCGCGAAGATTCATGCACCGGAAGTCCTGGCCAGTTTTTATTACGAATTCATTCATCCCCTGCGTCATTCAGGATGTATTATGCTTCGTTCCAGCATCCCGGCTCCAGTACTGTCAAGATTCATCAAGATAAAGAGAAGACGCAGATGGAAAAGAAGTTGAACCGGAAAAAAATAGGCAGCACGTAACATTCTGAAAGTTCATTTGAAAAAAAAATATATATATAATCCAAACCATCAGTGGTACCATTCGTCAAATAGAATTATGGCGGGAATTTCAAAAATCTATAATTTTAAAAACGAATTAGGATACTGAGATATTTCCTTTGGCAATTGTATCTCGTAAACAATATAGCAAAAATACAGTGCACTAATAATAAGAAAGATTGATCGTTCTCTTGGAAACCTAAAGAAAATCTGGTATTGAGTTTGTGGAATTTCAAGTTTTTCTCTACACGCAATAACCTTTGGCCGTAGGTATGCAATTACTAATAAAAAGGTTTTATGGTTCTGTAAGGAGGCGTGCGCCAGTATATCTTTCTCGCTTTGATATACTCAAAACTATTATTCTCTTTTTCTCCCTCTCTCTCTCTCTCTCACTTCACTTTCATATCCACTAGCTGCGCACTTATTTCCATACACGCCGCGGTCTTCTTTCATGCCCTTTACTCGCTCCTCACTCTTCGCGTTATTACCACCTCGCGTAGCACCGCTGCAAGATCACTGGCTCATTTGATTTCTTGCTACCCGACGGTACCAGATGCACCAGATCTTCTCATCCGGAGATGCCTTCAATCCGTATGACCTTCGTGAATCTCCTTAATGAACGCATCAAGAAATTCGATTCCGCGTACGGGTAATCATTGTGGAAATTAGAGCCACCGTCGATTGGCTCACAAATAAAAGAAGTCCCGAGCACGCAGGAAATAACAGCGTAAGAAGAGAAGTAAAAAAAAATGAAAGGAAGATAAAACAGAAGAAATAAATCTTACGACTTACGTATACGTACGCGTGTATAACCTCCAATCGTCCACGCATCGTTTCTTTATAACCAGACGCACTGTGCGTCCTTGAGATCATTCTAAAACTAAGCATCACTCCACCAGTTGCAATTAACGTTTAATTATAGCAATGCATAAATAGCATTACTCACATTTTCTTGTATACAAGAACCGCCTAGCAGCCCAACAGTCGAGTGCAACGGCTGCTGCCGCAAGCCTATTCAAGTTACAGATAACAACCAGTCGCAGCAGCAGCAGACAAATAAAGGCTACTGCACCGGACATCGCGGATACTCAAAATGCTAAAAATATCGTTAACAAGTAAATACTGTATTTACGATTAATAAATCACGACTGTTCGTAATTGTGAAAACTTTTCCGCAATAAGATCTAGAATAGATGATAAATGATCTCACCTAACCTAAAAGCTGTCACGGTGCAACCCCGCAGCCAGTTGTCTTTCTAACCTCAATAAAAATTCTCACAGACCCTATTATCTCCTGCGTATAACCAATAAAACAGATAAGGGCTAACTTTCTATAGACAATTTCGAAAAAAAAGGTAAATAACCGTGCGAAAGGTGTGGCATGCCCGTAGAGTAACATAGGTTCGTACCCATAGGCATGGGACTCGGGTGGGTTCGGTTCTCAGGAACCTGAGACCCCTGAGTTCAGCTTTGTACATAATGGCGCGGAGTGCGACACACAGCGCGAGCAAGAGAATGCCAGGATCAGGCCGGGCATTACTCTCTTATATGCGCACGCTGATCAGGGCGTCGTTGATTTCTAAGGAAGATTTCGCATAGCAACTGCACCAGCCGAGCCAAGGAACCATCAGGTACGTAAATAGGAAAGATAAAAAGACGAAAAAGACAATCTCGATTACCCATAACCTCAAAAATAATTAACGTATCGATTTAAACGACAGAACCATAATTTCTTATTTTTCCAGACCATCCATCCATCCTATATAAATTTTAACCAACTGTCATCCATCTCCATGTAACTGTCCTAGTAACTCATGGAATTTCACCTTGCGGTTATCTTGAGTACGGAATGCTAAAGAGATCCACCAGCGGCGGTTAACTACGTGTTCGTTAGTCACCGGAGACTGACGAGTCTATCCTTTAGTCTGTCACAAGGCAGAAGTTAATACAGAGTATAGATACACATACACTACAGTTAAACGTAGTACCGAGTAAGTCGATACGTGAAATGCAGAAAGAAAAAAAAAGGACAGAGACTATCGAGTGGCAAAAGGAAGATAAGGACGAACCGTTAAAGGACTTTGGGAGAGGGTATATAAATTATGTAAAGCACCTGAAAAATGTATTTTCGTAAGTTTATAATTAATACAATATTATAGGAATAATTGGATCTGATTTAATATTCTTTTCTTTTTATTCTATCGCAGTCTCTATCGTAATCCGATTGATAAGTACCTTACCTCTTGCTGCTGGACACGCAACACGCCATTTCTGCTTGAGTATTAACGAAGCATTGCGAGCGCTAATGAGCCACTGGCTTCGCTCGTTCCTCCTTCCACTGATCCTCCTCCACGTCGACCGCGTGTATATCATTTATAATTTATAAGGTGGTCGACGCGCGAGACTCGATAGACTGTGCATGGAAGTTGGCATCGTATTAAATAAATAGTAGGTTGCACCACGCGAAGCTGAGATGCTGCAACTAGACTCTGGATACTGGGATGCTGTGTACGATGAAAGGTATAGGGTCTTATAACCTATGGGTATACAGGTAACCAGTGGTTACCAGTGACGTATCCCAAACTTCCTATGTACAGAAAGTGCGTGGGTCCTGTTTTCAAGGCGCATTCCCATGCGCTCGACTAGTCCAGTAAGATAAACGTTAAAAAGTAAACGCAAACGAACCACAGAGCGGAAACGTTTGTTTTACCACGAAGATAGCAAATATCCACAGCCGGTACGAAGCTCGTTGCACGCGTTCGGTTAATCTGAAAGGCTCAACGGCCCTTGGAGATAAGGAATTTCTTTTTTTTTGCTTTCTAGTTCTTAAATCTCTACCTGAACGTTCCCTGACTCTACGCCGGAAGTGGTACAGGTTGAGACGGTTCTAAGAGCGTTGTTTACCTTGTGGTATTTTACTGATTTTGGATTGACTCTGATAGTTTGGTATTGAACTGGAGTAATTTTTTTTTAGAAAATTAACATTGAAGCGTTTAGCAGTTCAACTGGGCAGCTTGTTTAACGCTTAAGGGTCGAGTGAACTTGGCTGCCAATGGGAAGTATCCTGTTACGTTTGGTTGGCTGCTTGAAATGGCACAAAGAAGGAACTAGATGGCTCTGACACGGTGAGGCTTTGTATCTATAACGTAGAACTGGATGGTTTCTCTTATGAAATATGGAGAAAGAGCTCGTCGTGATGATCGTAATAATTACAGCATATCGAGACGTTGTTGTTAAGGCTAACCGACTGTCCCGTCACGCTTTCTAGCGAGGTCGAC
>JARQST010000433.1:678423-730260 GCA_030142225.1 Pachycephus smyrnensis | reverse complement strand
TAGTATAGTTTCATTCAAGGAAGATCTTTGCTAATGATTAATATTACAGGGAGGAGGGACGAGGACGCGTGGCACGCACCAGCGAAATCAAATCCTCGCATTGCTCGTACTTCGGAACCGCGACCATCATGGAATCTAACTATTGAGTAACTACAGCCATGACTCCACCTAGTATATAACCATCAATATTTTCTATAGTATAGTTTCATTCAAGGAAGATCTTTGCTAATGATTAATATTACAGGGAGGAGGGACGAGGACGCGTGGCACGCTCCAGCGAAATCAAATCCTCGCATGAGTCATTCAAGAGGCACGAGAAAGAGAGAGAGAGAAACTACTATAGAATAAGCAATAGTATTATTCTGCAGGTTCGAACTTGTCCAAGACCGTTTGGTCAGTTCCGTTTAATGATTGTTATCACGGACAACCGATATAGAATTGAATAAGGATACTGGACGTAGAGCCTGGAATGAATTAACCTACAACACTGTCGATGCAAGGATTTATAAATCTTAAGCTTTTATTACACGTGGGAATGTAGTGAAAGGTACGTATGCACTGGAGAGGAACTGGATGAGATAAAAATGGTTCCTCTTGGATAAATCTAGCCTCTTTGACTACAGCCGTGTTTCCATAGGGCACGATACGAGACCCGAATAAAGAAATGATTCTCTGCTGGTACTTATATGGACCGGTTCCTCCTAAAACAATAATGCAGCTTTTACAAGATTCATTAGCATATCAATGCTCCACTACCCACGTTCCTTAGCTAACATCGTACTTTGATCGTCAACCCAATTCTGATCTAACTACTTGCCACCTACGCCCTTGTGAGTAATGTAAACGTTATCAACCGACTAGTCGATACTCTAATCACTGTACACGTACGGATGAAGAAGGACTTGAGATCTGGTGAACAAAGTCAATAAAGGTAATTAACCTGCTCTTGTATATTGATATCATTAAATAATAAGAGATTCGTTAATTAATGAAAGATCTCTCGGTACAGATATTCTTTTATTTGGATTAACGTGGGAGAACCATTGTAAACGTATGCTCAGTGTCAGGTTCAATGCTTGTGGAGGTCACTGTATGAATTGAAGTGAAAATAAAAAAAGAATGGAACCCACGTTCCAGTTTTATACTTGGTAAAACCAATGAAACCTTGCCATCCAGGAAGCAAGGTGTACGATTACCTAGGGGATGGAAGTTACGATCGTTAGGAATGTCATTCCTCTTGGTTTCTTTTTCTCGCGATAAACTATTCTGGATTAATGAGAATTCCTTGAGGAGGTTTACCTGTATGCTGGCTGATATTTGTGTATATGGTAATAAGATTCTCAGAATGGAGAATCGGTGGATCTAACTATACGTGTGTATATATATATACACTTGGTATACACAAGTTAAAAACTCGTTTTGGTGGCACGCGCGATAAAGACCTTAGCAGTTTGCGCGACAGGAGCGGCCAATAAAGTATCTGTGATTATAGAATTTTTCTATGGACACACTAGGAAAGATAGATAAGTGCAATTTCACGATTGATAACGTCAACGTAAATGAGTACAGCATGAAAATGGCACGCAGCCTTCGGATTACGTAGTTTCCTGCGTGCGTAAGATGGAAAGTGGATGAGATGAGAAGGTTACGAGAGTCTATATTCTTCTGAGAGTGTTATACAGAGAGCAAATCCGTAGGTGGCTTAGAAGATTGAGAGACGGATACACAAGATCTATCATTAGATCTCGGTATTAGGGCTTGTTTTCACTGGACACCGTCAATTACACTACTGAGAATTGGCGCTGGCAAATATTTCCTGGCAGCCATTGACGAAGTCTTTGCCACCCACGAGTAAATAACATATTCCTACAGTACCCGTTGGATTGGCTAGAGTATTTCTATGTATTATTGGAATTTCAAGGTAATTTAGTATAGTCTTTCTTTTTGGTCCATTTCTCGTCTCATCCTGTAAGGATTCTTCAACGGGACTAGAATGGCTTGTAGGTTAGATTACCAGTGAGCCAATTAGGGAGACCTCGAAGAAATCTACAGCGAAGGGACCTCCCGTGTGACACACTTCAGGACTGGAGGGCCAATTCTTCCAAGGGAAGATCCTGAGTACGATGATCCCCACTTCAGGAGTACACGTACACCTTAACAATGTAGAATCGGGCCCGCCCACGTTTTAAACCTGACACTTCCTACCGCAGACCATACGACGTCTTCGAGGAGTGTTACCAACTGTACTGCTTCGCCCTGGGAAACATTGAATTCTTAACACCAGGTGGAAATACATTTGAGAGTATCTATAGAGAGGGATGACTAAGTCCGTACTACCAGGAACACGTTGCCGGCGTACAGCTACTTACTGGAACCACGAACATAAGGACCCGTGCAAAAGAGTGGAGAAGCTTGTGGAGTCTGAAAAAAGTATTTCCGGTAATCGGATCCAGGATCGGGATCCAACTCGAGCAGACGACGGCCGCAGAGCCTGATGGCGTGTATATATACTTCATTGCACCTTTCGACTTCCCCGGAGGAAGTCACGCTAGACTAGTCATCACTTCCATGAGAATGTAACCTAAAAAGTTTTACAATGAATTTATTACTCTTACAGACTTCAATTGGGTACAGTATCAAGGATCACGCGCGGATGCTGTGCCTGGGGGGGTTACTGAATCACAAAAGTACAGCGTGGCACACCTGCCTCCAGGATGATCCTATTCAACGTTCAGAATCGTATCTACAATCAGTAAGGTATCCCCATAAGGCTCTTGAAAAGGATCTTCACTAGCTAATGCACATCCAGGTCGCGTGTCCTCCAGGTGATACCTCACGATAAAACTAGCAGACTGGCTCGAAGCTGAGAAACCTCTGGTATCCTTGCACTAGGTGGAATCGCGTGAGAGCTTCCTGAGTTTGTTGCTGCTGCCAAGACGAATGTGATGGGAATGGAATCATCCATCATCGGGTTGGATGATGCGCTGAGATCAAAGGGTCCAGGGCAAGAATTGCCACGGTCTCTGTCTGTTAAAGGCCGAAAACAAAATGTACCCGCGAGAAGATCCATTAGGACGAATGCCAAGGGGAAGGGGAGAGAAGCGCATTAAGAAAGAAGGTCGTCTCTCAGCTTCTTCTTCTTCTTGGGACGAAGCCCCGGCAAAGCAAGTTCCTCGCAACCTTCTTTCTCCCAGCAAATAGACCGCCTTTTCTTCTTTTTCCTCTTTCTTTTGTTTTGTCACTCTCTTCAAACTCTGAAGCCAACACCTTTTCAAAGAAGACCGCGATTACGCGATCTCACCTTTGAAGAATTTAACGCACAAGCACTTCTCACACTAGAGGATGCTCCTGAACGCGCTCTGGAATCTTCATTCGGAAATTGCTCTTTATTAGACTCTCACGGTGAATGGATGGGGTCAAAATTGAATTTCCACGTAGGCCTCAATTTACACTCGTATCCCTTAGCTAAGTGGTACGACAGTAAAGAAAAAAAGGAAAAACTACAGTATTCCCATTACAATGGATTATAAATAGTCTCCTCGTCGCGAACCCACCTTCTTCTCTCTCTGCCATCTTTAACGTTTATTTCGGTCTGCTCCACTGCTTTGAAATATGCACGTTTCAAGGTAATTATTTTGACATTATTATTCTGTCGAGTTAATTATTCGAAGATCATTGTCAAAGTATCTCGATATCTGTATCACTGTCATTTATTTCTTTAGGATTGTCCAATGAACTCCACTGCCATACAGTGATCGGATCTTGTTCTTCTTGTCTATAAAAAGCCATGGCAAACTGTCTAAATTTATTCAAAGGGTCTATTCGAGGTTGCCCTGCGGAGCACGCGAAGACTTCCTGACCCGAGTTGCACACGTGCAATCAGATACAATACGTACAGACCGTTTAAGAGTTGGTGACGAATCGTAGGAACGCGGTGAGTTTATTTATCGGTCTTTTAGCGCTCGGGCGTTTACGGCCCATTTTGTTTATTTGCAGGTTACGAGCACGTCGGATTCGCTTGAGTTCATGGTTGTCAGCACCGGAGTTTCTTAGCACTTCCGGTTTCTAATCAGGATAGGGTCACGTTTATGAACAGTTGTCTGTACACTTGTGCAATCAGATTCCAAATGGAATTAGAGATAGAGCACGGATTAGAAGTGAAAGAATTGATTGGATGATTAGTAATAATTTTTTAAAATCATAAAACTAGTTACCCCCCACCCTCTACAGGCTGAACGAAAAAAAAGAGAAAAATTATGAAATTAATTACCCTCCACCCTGTACAGTCTGAGTGAAATCTAATAGCGCGTCTACGCTGACGCAAAAGTCAAGAGAAAGAGATGGTGACCGTAAAACGTTTAGTGACTCCAGGAAGAAGGAGTCATTGGTAAAGATTGTGAATGATTCAGAATTCGCCTGAGGCCACTGGGATTCCGAATAGACTGTTAACCGTAAATATTACAATTCGCTTGGCCAGCCCAGCGAGAACGATTAATTAATTGAATCCGTTTAGAAAGTAATCGATTGCCACGCTCACGAGGTGTTCCGAGAGACTTGATAAAAATCACGTTTATTCGCTATCGCGTTGTAGAACCTCTTCAGGGTCAATTGCTACTTTTCTAAGCGCGGGAGATACGAAACTCGTTCAAGAATATGCTCAATCAATTCTTTCTGATTGAATCAGACAGTAATTGCATTACGTTACAATGTATCTGAATAGTAGAAGTTTTAAATATAAGATAAAATTTATTACTAGAATTGACAGCAGCTATTATAACCTGATATAAAGGTGCCATTTTGTCATCAAATTTTTACAGCAAGAATAACCTGTTCCCACTGTAATAGCAACGAGTAGGAAAGCAAAAGAGGCTAAGAGAATTTTCTGTAGAAATTCTATTTCGAAAGGACAGCACAAAAGTATGCAACCTTACCAATCTCTCCCTAGGGAACGTAATAGAATATAAGCATCGGTCCCGTAGTGGTTATCCCCTTGGAGGACTCGCAGTCCTTAGAAATTCCAGAAGCGTACACCCGCACCGACGTCGTCCACATCCAGGACTACGACCATGGATCATTGAGGTTAGGAAAGAGGTGTTCTAGTCTAAGGACTCCTTTTGGATCGTTAGAGGAGTCAGGTAGAAAATACACCTGACCGGCTTTCTTCCTTCCTCGAAACCGGCGAAAATCTCTGAAACGGTATGCGACTAAACCGGAGACTTTTTCAAGGAGAAAAAGAGAGAAAGAAAGAAAAGAACGGACGAAGAACGAGCTACACTTTTATCTTGGATCCCCGTCCACCTTTACTCACTCTAGAAGAAAATTTGTCGGCACCACTTCCTGTCCCCTGAGGTACAATTTAGTTTTCACATAATTCCTTTTTTTTTCCACCAGATCTTTACGCTCTGCTACGGTAGCCATATTTCTTTTATTCTTCTAGAACAATCATAGATCGTTCAGCAACTCTTCAGTGAATCAATCTATTCTCTTTCGGTATTAGATGCTTGTTCTCTTTTATTTAGTTCTTTGTAGAACTCAGCTATTCACTAGCAAACTTTTTCTTTCTCCCACAAGATTACGCATGCGATTTCCTGAATCAGACTGCCATAACCTCCAAGGATTACCCTAACGTTAGCAGCTCATCCGTACAGACGTAATAGTACGTATACGCGTCTGGCATCTAGAATCAGTGCGTATTCAGAATCGTGAAACGATTAAATCTCATGCCCAGAAAAACGGAATTCCTTAGCCGTCGTCACGCGCCGGGAACAACTCACTCTATTCTCGGAAAGTACCAGCTACGCGATATGAATTTTCTAGTCGTTGAATTAGACTCCACTCTCTCGCATTCAGGCCGTCACGATGTTCCTTCTTTCGTAACAAATAATGCACGAAAAAAAGAAGAAAGAATCAAAAGGAAACAATATTTTACAAGCACCCATATAACGCACAGTGACTTTTACTCTATAACCTAAAAGCCAAAAGGGATAAATCTCAACGTGCGACACCGTTGGGAGTGTCGCGTGTTCTATAAATAAAAACTGTTTGATCAATGTTAGATATGCCTAAGCTTACATTTAGGCATCCAAGAGAAAATGTTTCACGCTTTTTATCTTCTACGCACAATTCCAGCATGGAAAAACCCAATATATAAACAGAATAGTTATTTGATCGAGTATCGATTCTTTATCTGTCTCTGATTTATAGGAAATCTTGGCATAGCTACTGAAATAACTATGCCATTAAGACTGTCTAGTTTCTGCAATACACTTCCTTTTCATCTGCCACTAGATTTACCGCACGAGGTAGAACTTATGCTGTTTCTTGCTTATACCGAAGGCGCCGGGAGATCCTGGAGATTAGCGAAGGTCGCCGAGGGTAACGCGTGTAAGTAAAGCTTCTACGGGAACAAGCTTTTTTGTCGGATACGAGCTAAGAGATAGAATGACTTCAGTCACACCAACATTCTACTAATACCTTTTAATGATAAAGAAAAGGATAAGGAACTCGTTACGCACTCAAAGTACCGGTAACTTAGTGTCTGATTTTCTGTCCATTATGAAATAAAAAATGACGCTTAATCGAGGAATTATTTCCATTGGACGTTAAAAGATAACAAAAAAAAATCACTGGATTCTCGACTGTAATAATTGCAGACAATTTTTCATATAAAAATTTCCATGAAATTCTAGTACTTACTTTGAGCGCAGACCATAGCCATCAAGAGAAACAACAACAGGATCATCTTGTTCCTTGTAATGTCCACAAGTCACTAGAAATTTTTATCACTTATCTTCACTGACTCGAAACTCTCTTTTTTTAACACGTGCCACGCAACTACTGATTTAACTTTAATGACAGGAACGACAAAGACGTTAGATCTTCCTTTGATTTAGAGTCCTAGGTTAGCATAACTGTAACCTTAGTCAAGTCTCGTCCACATTCGGTCTAGGGAATTTGTCTGTCAAAATTCAAATCCAATGACTACACACGGTTTTCTTCATAGAAACTCTTCCACGTTCTCAAGACTAATCTTCGCGTTTTCTTCGACAACGTAAGAAAAACGAAATAAATGGACAGTTGGCAATTTTCAAGGGGATCTACGAGTCTGCCACGTAATACGAGGCTCTCCCCGGGTACATATAACGTGGGTGCCACAAGAGTAAAACAGTACACCGTGAAGCGTTCCGCACTTTTCCACGAGAATAATATACTGTCTTCTCAACTATACCGTGGTAGACAGAGAGTAGCAGCGAAGTCAAAACAGAGTGCCAAGATTTGGTTATTACGAAGCCAAACGATATTATCCTTCTCTTTCTCTCTCTCTATATATATACGTATATATATATCTTTTTTTTTCTTCTACAGAGTAGCACGTGCTTCTCTCAAGAGCCAAGTCCCTGGGCTTACTCGGCTCGCAGGATTCAGACTCCGTTAGAAATGGTCCAGGAATCGGTAGCGGATTAATCTCGCCATGTGACCGATTATTCGTGTGACAGTTTGTACCACTCGAGTGACAGGCCAAAGAGCCAAGCGCACTGTCCACGCATCCGCACGATGCAACGGCCCGCGAGCGAATGCCGAAGAGTGCCGCGAGCTACGTTCTTCCGAGTTCCGAGTCCGGTAGGTGCATGCTGCGCCGCTCTAGGGATCCCCCACCATTGGATTTTATGCTCATCCCCACCATAGGGACGTAGCGCGTGTGCGGGCCGACACATCAATTAAAAGGGAAATCGAACTGTCCGTGTCCCCATGATTATTGGATATGATTCGTGTATCCGATGATTCCTTCAGGGAATATCGAGTCGAATGATGAAATTTTTTTTAACAATCTAAAAGAAGACAATTTTATTAAATCGTTTCGATTATCATTACCCTGTATACCCTTTGTAATTATTATGATGTAAATGAGGATACGAAAAATTTCCTGCGTTATTCTAATTAGTCACTAGTGTGCGATGCTGGACTACGTGGTGATTAGAGAATTTTTTATTCTGTATATAGAAGTATATGTATTCATATATAGAAGCTGAGGGTACTCACGTGGAATTGCTCTAGGAGGGTAGGATAACTGGTTACAGTGACCAGACATTATTGTTAATCGTTATCCTTAGGGGAGAGCTAGTAGATTATCAAGGGTGAGTAGATAAGTCTGTATTGGGATGAGGAGAGCTGGGTGAGAGTTCGATTACCCGGACGATGACTTCCTTGCGTGTTAACCAAAGGCGAAGATTCACAGTCAAAATATTTCTCTCTCCGAAGCAGAAGCGTACCACGAGATGAAAAAGAAACTGGCAGTGGTCCAGAAAATTGGCAGCTGCTCGTAAATCAAGTAGGTCGCCCTTTTCCATCTTGTTATGAAAATCAAAGGATGCTGTTTACGCTTTAATTTTTATATAAAATTTTCTTCTCCTGTAAACAATCCTCTAAGATTATCCTTAATCTTTACGGTAACGAGAAATCGGTATGGCTTATGTACCAGTAGGTTGTAGCGTAGGGTTTCCTGAATGAATGAATGGATCTGTGAATGAATGAACCTCGCGCCTGCGCACCACCTTCTACATTCCATTCCTTTCCAGTCCCTTTCTACATGGCGTCGAGACACGAGATGCCCAGGTTTCTTATATAGGTTTCAAAAAAAAAGAAGAAAAACTTGTCTCACTCACCTTACAGTAAAGTGCTACCCAAGTGCGTCTGCACTTTGGACTACACCAGTGTAAAATAATTTTTCTCCTTTTCCTCTTGAAAAATCTAGATGCATCAGACTGGAAGAATAATTCCTGTTCGTGCAAGAACCTGCAGGTTACGACCTGTTGAAAAAGTGCCAGTAGTATGGCAGGACCTGGATCGAGTGTCTTTTCAATTGGCAGCTGACTGTCAGGATACCATACAATGCTACAGAAAATTGAACGTACAACCCTCGAGCTGCCATTCTGCGTGTTTGACCAACACGGTGCCATTCAAGACATTTGCCAGCCCACGACCTTCCTCAATGCCATTGTCAAGCGAAATACTTGCTTTCAATGAAATTCTCAAATTTTTAACGTCCATCCGTGCACGATTCTATAGAATTAGGGCCAAAGCGTGTACACCTCGCTGGAGTTAATTTTAAAAAAGAAATGGAAAAATTTTGAATGTAAAAAATAACCGTAACACATCCTGCCAGCAGAGAATCAGGCCCACCAACCAAGCATACGGTTTGTGGATCTCAACGTTCCTAGTGAAACTTGCTAGTAATGCCAATAAATTAGTTTGGCTTGGTCCCACTTACCGTTTCAAAATGAAGTACCAGATCACGATTACCTCAATTTTCCGAAAAAAAAAGAAAAAAGAAATGGCAACGCTCCACCAGGGACTGTCCCACGATGACAATCCATCGGTGAACAGATGCCAAATGTATTTATGGTTGATCGAAAAATCGTGTCATTCTAAAACCATATACATATATACACCTATATAGTACAAGAAAGTAAGTATATCGACTGACAGGATCCCGACGCAAGTATGCTGTGCCTACCGCGTGCACCTGCCACTTACTTTTCTCCTCCTTTCCTTTTTGCTTCGTCGTGTCTTGCTTTGTGCGTCGTTCATCCCCATCCCGAGAGGAAAGCTACACAAGAGTATCGTTCAGGAACGCTGTGTAATCTGTATGACGTCAAGTTCACTCTCCGTGGAGAATTCATCCTTTTGGATAGTAACTATATGTATACTTATATAGTGCAATGATATTCTGTAGCATCATCAGTAGTGCAGTTAGCATAGAAGTTATTCCGGTATATATATATATGTATGTGTAAAATATAGAAGATATTTTAAGGCGTACGTCCATTAAATATAAATCCAAGAAACGAATCCTTGCCACACGTGGTTAAAGCTGGTTATACACATCTGACTCTGTGAAAATGTAAAGGATCCGTTTGAGGGTTGATCAAATAAAGGGTGGCTTCTGTGTGTCCAGGTTAAACTTACCCCTGAGAGTCACAATGGGTTTTCAATCGGTAGCTTTTTCGGTTGATCCCATTCAAAGCGGAAGCGCACGCCACCGACTATACATATACTTTTCATTTTAGCCTTAAGAGACGTATAGAGGTTTGGTATGCGTGCGAATTATTGAAAGTAGCAGGGCCTTTTTTCATTTTTGAAAATCCTTTCTCAAAATTTGTCCTCTGGACTAGCCAGTACTGCAGTACCGTGTATTGTGTTCTTAGGTCAGGATCAGGTTTTCCTTGGGCCCATTCTGAAAAGTAGGATGTATATATAGTGTTTCTAAAGTGGGACTTTTAAGAGAGTTTTATTTGAACATAACGAAAACTCAAGTTGGGACTTAGAGTCATAAATCTTGGAGGTACTCTTTTACTTTAAACGAAGATACTATACTAATTATGTCATTTAAAGGATGTTCAAGGGACTTATCTCATGAAAGTCCCATAGGTCCCGTAGTCGGCATGGATAATCTAGTATGCTTTGGGTCTTATCTTAATTGTTTTGGCGCCCTCTAGGACCCATTAAGTCTATGGGATTTAAATAATCAGATTGGACGAGTTTGGGCCCAATTATACGCGCGCCAGAGCGAGCCTGGAGGGTCTCGAAGGTTAAAAGTGGATGTAGGCGGACCCAAAGCTGTCCCAGGGGACTAGCGTGGGCCCCTGTGCCCCACCTGGCCACATTTTCTTATTATCTTTCCAACCCAAGTACCCATCCTGGTATATAGAACCCCTTGGAATTTCTTCCTCTACCCAAAGCGAGACACTTCCGAATGCTTCTCTAGATTTCACCATGATTATTCGCGAAGAAAGAGATACAACGAAAAAATGGCAACCATTCTCCCCACCAAGTCATTACATTCCCGGAAAACTAACCCATCTCAAATTATTTTCTCCTTCAATTACTTCTATTCTCGTTATTTACGCAACGTGCACTTGTAATCAAGCTGCTCTAAAATTCGACCTTTTCCAAAAATTAAGGACGATCCTTTTTAATTGAAGGATCAGACGGAAGGTCGTGTGACTTTTTTTCCAATTCGTTTGAACAAATAAAATTCTTCAGTACAAAACAAATTAGTAACACGAGACCAGTACTTTATATTACGACCACAGCCGACATAGGAACCCTAACAATGTTTACGTTGCAGTTGACTGTTAATTGGGAAGTTGCACTCGAGCCTTTCCGCCATTATTTGCACCAGAGTGTTTCTAGAAGATCAAATACTATAACTGTGTATACTTCTAAAGCCAGGTGTTACCTGGAACGTTATGCTACTGATTACTGTCTGCGTATCTTCCTGATACAAAGCCGGTTCCATCTTAGATATTTAATAAATAAAACAGGTATACCCATATGCCTCCCACACTGATACATAATACAGGTATAATAACACTTTAATCGTCCTGTACAAATCACGTTTACGCCTACAGTCTAATCCTTATCCAGTGTACTACCGGTATACCGTTTAAATCAAGTACGAAGTTACGAGCTAACGTTAAACCGCCAGCAATATCTTAAGTATAATAGTACAAGCTGCCGTTGTGGATAGAATGAAAAACTAATTCTTGCAGTGATATTACTCTTCAGCATCTTTACAAGTCTTGTGTTCCAGGCAGATGTCGTAGCAGCATTTCCTGTTGTCTTGACAGGCGGAGTCATCCTCGCAGAATATTGGCGGATCGTACCAGTCGTAGCTTCTTGGACAGGAAGATCTAACCGGTGGACATTTTTTCAAATTCTTCATCGTAGATCCACTTGGTACTTTATCCTTCCATTGCGAGCTTGAATTACTTTCTATGGCAGCGACAATACCAGTCCAAAATATTATCCATGGAAACCATAAGGACGGCGAGACTATTTCACTTGCTGTAGACGTTCCACTAGGGCAACAGTAATAACGATTGTTATCCGCTTTACACCAGTACTTGCAGTTCTTTGTAAACGACGCCGTGGTCAGTGTTGATAAAAACAGAAAAACGGTAAGACGCATTTTTAACGAGCTTCTTGGTAAAGAATATTCGGTTATCGAAATCGAGAGGGAAATTGTATATCGATCTTTGGTATGGACGAAAATTATTTTCTCAACGACGGATATTCAAAACTGCTATGATAACCTGTCGCGCTTACCCGCCGTTGGAAATCTGCCCGTTCTCATGGTACGGTACTTGCTTTATATCCTTACTTGGAATCTTTTTAATTTTACAGTAACACAATTTGCATTAGAATCGTTGTAATAAATAACTGTGATCGATTGGCAGATATATTTATCTCTCTTTGGACTTGACTTTATTTCGTATTGCATGTCGCTGCTGAGGATTCGTTATCATCTTTCCACCTCGTGGAGACTATTGTTGCGTGAGTAATATTTCTTTTTGACTTTTTCTACTGTACGACATGCGAACGGGTTGCTGATGGACTTTTAATTTATGCGAGAAAAAATCCACGACGCCTTGTGCTTCGCGACATCCGGAATTGTAAATGGTAAAACGCACATGACTTGACGTACAGAAAGTATGTATTATAATTGAAATAGTTGTTGTGAGAAAAAAAAGCTTTTTTTGGTCATAACGAAAAAGTACAGAGATTCAATTAACTTTCAAGTTACTTTATTTCTAGTTTCTCTAGGCGAATATAAACAATCATTCTGATATTCACTAAGGTACGAGAAGGAATATTGAAATTGAATTGATTCGCTTCTCTTCAAGTATTAGCCTTACAAAGTATGATTTCTCGTGCTCTCTAAAGTGTCCTTATGCTGACAGCGGATAGAATTAAATACTTAAGTTCAATTTCAAAATGATGCTTATCGTTTAACAGTTTAGACATTAACGCTATTGTAGTAATAATTAGAACTCACGAAAAAGAACTCTTGGTTGTATATTTTTGACCAAGGATTTATCTATATCGATGGGTTTGTGATCTTGATTATATAGATTTTGATCAATTATACAAAAATATATCCTAAAGGTCGCTAATACACACGTGCACTAAAATGGAACATCATTCCCAGAAGAAACAGAACTACCCCTCTACTGGTTGGAACAGTCGATAACCATTAATTCATCGGCAATTATAATCTTACTGATATAAAACCTATTCCTTCTGTTATAACAAGATCCAAAGGATAAAATATCCAATGAATATCATTACCCAATCAACGAAATACAATCAAAAGTGATCCAAGGCGTTCATCAATATTCATAGTAATTAAAATAATAATTGTGCTTATTGTCAGCTTTGATAAATGCATTGCTAACCGACAAACCAATTCATTAATCCATATCGTGTCTTTCTCCTTTGCGTATTTTCAAACACCGTAGGATCTCTTATCACTTGTGTAAAAGCATTTCCAAATTTTATTTAGTAGTAATAATGCACTCGCACATCCAATATACACCGATGTGTCATATGACGTTATTTGACATACGAAAGGCAGGTATCACTTGTTACATTATATAAGATTGTGCTACAATTCACAGTATATAAAAAAATTCTACTATGTGAATCTAATCACTGTAACTTCCCATCAATACCTAGAACTTTAATTGCATTTATCAACATACTGATTCCATCAAATCAATTGCGCAAACACCAATTGAATTATTACTCTCTGTGCAATTGAATTGACAAAACAATCCTTCGTAGGGTATCAATCTCACGATCTAACACCAGAATCCATTAGACTGTGAATGCGAATTTAGCACGCTTTTTTAATTAAAAAAAAATTGTACCCTTACTCTTAACAGTAAATTGGGCACCGTACACGTGACGCAAGTACTAGCGTAGGTCTACATAGCTCTAGCACAATTAAAAGTAATTATGTTCATATAAATATTTATAACCACTAACGTCTAAAATGATGTATATGAGCATCCATTGAACTACTGGACATAATTTCTTAATCGTACTCAGCCTCAGTCAGAACTTTCATTAAAAAATATACAATTTTTAACCTCACTATTAATTCATTATCAATTTGTTAGCTTTTTCTCATTTATATACCGAATACAGTGCAACAACAGGCTTCATCGTAGTATATTATGTACAGACGAAACATATATATATATATTGTTATACTAATTTAATTTAACTAACGATGCCACCTCTATGCTGCATTAGATGCGTATTAGAATTCGATTATGTGACTAAAATCAAAGAAATTTTAACCTGGAACAAAACAGTTAAGGGCATGCTTCTATGGCGCCTACCTTGAACTGGACGGTTTACAAGATATTAATTGATAATTGATATACATATGAGGCAATTACAATTCGTTACCTTTCTAGTTGCTACGAATGCACGCCAAATAGAAAATCCAATTCAATCGAGCTGCTAATTGACTGTCGATGACTCTCAATGAAATACAGAAACAGGTTCGCAAGGAACCTCACTTTTGATTTTAGTCACATTACTGTTTGGATCTTTACTATACAATCTCTCTGAAGAACGCATTCTCAAAATTCGCTCTTATATTCCAAAAGGCCTTCAAATCCAGTCTGTAAATATATAATATAATTGATCTTCGATGAAATCAATAAACTTACAATTGTTCGATATCCTAGCACCTCCTACGAACTGCTACAGCTTTGTTCGATTCTACTGTCTACCTTGCACCATTATACCCTTTTTCTTCTATCTAACAAGGTATCAGTTTCTGATATTTTATCTGCACCGCCATTAAACATCCAGCTAGTGCCTATATTGTTTACATCTTACTTCAAAAGGAACTCCGATCCACAATCTACTGTACTAGTTATATCCTCTTGAAAATAACTCTAACCCTTAAGCTGTCCCTGTCTGTAAGACGTAGTCGTCAAAAGACTATTCTCATAGTAAATAAGCTATACCTAATCCATCTGCGCAAAAAGATAGTCCAATTATGATTGTGTCTCAGGATAGGGGCGTCTTCCTAGGACGCAGGCGTAGGATTGGCGGTTGGCGTCACCGCAGTCGCCTGTTTCGCTCGTCTACGTTTATTAAGAAGAGGATTATTCGTATGGTCCAGCTGCTTAAGACCAGCTGTATCGTAATCCACGCGCATCGTCGCCAGAGAACGAGTCATCTCTTCCTGAACTTCCGGCCAGAGTTCCTCGCCCTCGCGTAGAACGCGCCTGGTGTGCAATGGCGTAGCAGGCACTTCGGTATGCTTCTATAGAATAAAAAAGAAACATAGACAAGAGATATTTAGTTTACAGATTGATAAATACAGTTAAAAATTTACTTAATTATTATATTACAACGTTATATCCCAAAATCCAACATCGATTACTTACATTAATCCACTTGTTACGCATCACTTGATCAATCTGCAACCTCAGGCCAGGATCAGTGCACAGCATCCCTTTAATCAGATCCCGAGCCTCAGTGCTGACGTTCGACCACTCTGGTGATGGGAAATCGTATTGCCCTAATCGAATCCTCTTTTTCATACCTGGCGAGATAGCCAAGCCGTGATTACTGTAAAACGGTGGGAAGCCGCATAGTCTGAAACGGAAGTGATATGACTTTTACATATTTTTTTTAACTCCAGAGTGATTACAGCAAACTACATGATTCACGTTGGTCGTACTACACTACTGATTCCTTCCATATACTAATAACGCATTGAAAACAAAACAACAGAGAAAGATAGATCACGCAAACAGTGCATAGCCACTCGATTAGATAACTTTCAAGGCTAAGTAATTATTGCCAAGTATATCGGATTTCAGTTTAACTCTTATCTTTTAATTTAGTCTGTTGTTAGATATATATTTAATCAACGACTTACAGTATGTACATTATCACTCCCAGTGACCAGATGTCACAGCTCTTGTCGTATTTCTCGGGTCCCAGAACTTCTGGCGCTAAAATCACACGGTAGTGACTACAACAAGTTTATCTATAGACTGTCAATTAATTTCATGCAATTAATTGCACTGTATTGATCCCAGCGAAAAGAAAAAATATACAAAACAAGGTATTGCTTATTGAACATAATCAATTTGAGGAAACTAATTCTCTTCTACTTACCGACATAGTATGGCGTATAGCACGGCGTCTGCAACGTGTCTTTCAAGTGCGTTTCCTTGGCGAAACCAAAGTCCGTCAGCTTCAGGATCCCAGTGCTGTCTGAAATAGTTGCGCAACTCGTTAACACATTAACGCTTCGTGTTCGTCGACACTCGAGAGGCACATGCTAATCAACTGCTGAGCCACTCCTATTTAAAGATGTCCCATACTTATCGACAAGTACATATAAGTATCATTCGTCCCTGTTCTTGTACGATGTCGATGACACCGTAGCCAACGTGAACAATGACTTACTGTCTTAAGAAGATTGCTACAAATTAACATAAACAATAAATCCAAGAGCAATGCCCGGACCGTTATAGAAATTAGTAGAAAAAATTAAAGAAAAACGAAATACCGCATAAAATCCTAAATTAAATCCAAAAAATCATGAGTCAAAATGTCTTACTGGGGGCAAGCAACAAAGATCACACAGTTTAGATACAAACTGCGCCTGATGATTCCTGATAAGAATACCGGAGCAGCAATGACGAAGTCACTGCGAAAACCTTCAAATAGTTTCTTATCATGCTCTTTTCGTGTTCAAACAATCTAACGGACACAGATTGATAGTAACAAAATAATATAGTCCCGTTACTAAACACAAGCCCTATTACATAGCTAGTTTGTTACAAAGCGGTGTATCGTTCCCTGCTGAGAAACAAACTGGTAAGTCACTTTGGGACCTGTAGCAATCTTTTCAAATGAAATTCTACTTCTATAGTATTGCTACTATAGGTAACATGGCCTCCATTTATACTTGTCGAATTCTCACCAGGCTTAGAGTAGAGAAGGTTTTCAGGCTTCAGATCCCTGTGAGCAATATTCATGTCGTGGAGATGTTTCACCGCGACGCAAATCTCGTACATTATCTGCGCGGCCTCTGTAACACAAAGAGGAACATGATGGCTCAATAAAATATAACTAGTGGCACGTTGTAACTTTTTTTATTGACTGAATGGAATGATTGTTTTACCTCTCTCCGTGAAGGCACCATCTTGTCGGTCTTGTATCCTCTGGAAGAGTTCTCCTCCCTCCATGCTAAAATGATTACGTCACGATAAGAAAATTTTACCTTTAATCGTATTACGGAATATCGTAAGAATCTTTTTATATTATTTACAAGCTCATTAACGGATTTTTATTATAAACTTGTTCCTTACCATTCCATTACCACCAATAAACACTTGTTTCCGCTGTACGAATTCTCATAGACATCTCGAACTTGCACGATATGCCGGCAGTTTGATGCTCTCCAGTGTAATTCGATTTCTCTTCTTGCTTTGACGCAATCGTGCAAAACCTGAAACAGAAAAGAGAGATTTGAGTATGTATTGAAAAAAAAGTTTTCTTCATCTCCTAATCGTTATTCTTTGTTCGCTAACGAAGTTACGTAAGATACAAAAAAATTGTACACTAATTGTATATTATATTTGTACATTAGAAACGTACTATATTAATATTATGAAGAAAAAAAAGTACGCTATGCCTAAGTATCAATCATTGGATCAGAAGGGAAGAATTTCGACGTTTCTCCATTAAAAAAAAATATCATTAATCACCCTTCCACTTTTTCAATCCAAACCATCAATAATTCAATCCCCATTGATTTATAGATTACGAAACCACGCACAGAGTAACCTGAAAAAATTCTAAAGAAGACAAACGTCTCTTTCGCGCGAAGGATTCTAATTCCGTGATGAATTAAAGTGAAAAGAAAAAAGAAAAAAGAAAAAAGAAAAGAATCTAGATCAAATCATCCATAAGCGTAAATCAACAAATTGCCATCTGCCATATTACTGCCAATAATTTTCAACACAATACGCAATCGTCATGTTCTAAATGACGGAGCGCCTTGAATAATATAAAAGAACTTCAACAAAGAATCCCTGACTCATCGTCTCTCTCTCAACCATCACGCCGTTATTCTTATGCTTGTAATATATTCGTACACGGTGCGTGTGCACGGTCAACGCATTAATTTTTATTGGAGTACGCAAAAGCACGATCACAGTATGCCTTCACCTTTAATCGGCCGATCTTTAACGCGCACACGAGAGAGTCATACGCCTACTCAATAAATAACAGTCTGACCATATAAAGAGGAGACTTCTAAACACGTTCGTTTACTTGCACGGTGAATGGCGTCACTACAAAATCACAGTAACTAATCTCAAGAAAATCATTCAGCAAGATAATACAGTCAGTAGGTCTATCTAAATAAAATTAATGAATTTCTTTTCTGACGCAGCAGCCTATAGTAAACTGTACTTATCAAACGTATCCGTTGGTCATCTATTTATATAGGAATGTAAGAAATACATTTGGATTGGCTATTAATAGTCACTGGACGATTCCTATCACGTATGAGATAACGATTGACTTCGATATACACCCTTGGACAAGTGTTCATTCGGTTTTTAAAACGGAGTCTAAATGGCTGCCATTAAATTGGCACGACTGCCGTGTTCCAAAAACGAATTATACGCAGATCCTGATTTCTTATTTGCAGTGGAATTGTCAGACACTGGTTACGTGATCGTTTTTCCGGATTCAATTGTTACAGTGGGGGAGAAAACGTCTCTGGATCCGTTCCTGGAATTTCGATGGGTATTTTAATATTCTGGAATGCTAAAAATTTTGTATCTTTTAACGTATTGCGAAATACGTTTATATATAGACATATATAAATATAATTTGTATATTTTTACTCAGCGCCACGAATAAACAATGTATACTGCAGTTTCCGACGTTGCAAGTGAATCTGACAAAGTTTCTCAATCTTTCAGCAAACTTCCGTTCTTGAAATTAGCAACGTGACGAAGGTCTTCCGAGAAAAGGAAGAGACGAGAAAAAAGAAAGAATGAACCTAAAGGCCAACGTTCATTGGCCCGTAACGCTGTGAATAATCCAGCATTTTTTTGTCATCTCAACATTAAGTACAGCTCGTGCGAAATTTTCACTGTATTAAAAACAAAGTTTAATCGCAATAAAAGATTTTGTGTTACGTTAAGGGATATCATAGTAGTTCTTTCTATTTCATGTAGTGACTGCACTCTATCAATCTGTGACAAATGGAGATTGTACAGGTCGAAATTTTCACTGTATTAAAAACAAAGTTTAATCACAATAAAAGATTTTGTGTTACGTTAAAGATATCATAGTAGTTCTTTCTATTTCACGTAGTGACTGCACTCGATTATCAATCTGTGACAAATGGAGATTGTACAGGTCGCTGTACTTGACTCATAACGATTTATGCATAAGTTATTTCTACTCCTTTTAAATGTTGACTACAGTCGTTAAAATTCTTAAGATACCGCGTAACTCGAAGACCAGTACAAATTCCACGACTTGAAATTATCGTGGAGCAAATCAGAGAAGAAGGAGAGAAAAGCAATTTATTTACTCCATTAATCCAAACCCATTCAATCATCCAAATCCAATGACTGCAACTCAACGTATATTATGCTGTTAGTAAAACCAAGAAAGACAGTCTCTACCCTGCAAAGTAACGTTCATTGAGAGACTGCATTAACTCCTATACACAGCAAATACTTTTCCGCTTACGTCGACGAGACTTTCGTCGAAAATAGCCTCTGCACTCATGCGACGACGTTCCTTAAGTACACATGTAGAAGCAACGGTATTCCATTTCCATCTTTGGCTCACATAAAAGTCGAAGCTCGTTTCTTTCTTTCGAAATAATTCCCCAGAAGCATTAACCACACTGGACCGTTATACGTGTAAAACGTGAATTCATCGTCGATCCAAGAAGAGTGCATCGTCCATTTTAATTCAGGAAAGGTAGTGACGTCACGCCCAGTGACGTAGACTCTATGGCTTCTTCGTCCTGTGACTTTAATTATTTTTCCAGCTGGTTCAACGCGTTAACGTGCTTTTCCGCTTACAGTTGTTTACATTCACGTAATCGTGGTTAAAGCTACCAGGAAGCAGTGCTTCCGATATTGTCAATTCTGAAAATTGATAGTATTTATACGATGCTTGGATAATTTGAAAATATTCTTGGCACTCTTAGTATACTAATTATATAACGGTGAGTGCCATATGGTTGGTACTGATATTTTTTTTAATATTACAGAATGCTAGTCGCTGTTTAAATGTATTCTACTATTTATTTATACTTATTGCCACGTGTACGTTTCATCCGTTCGATTCTGATACGCGGACGTTAATTAATATGACAAACTTTAACTACGCACTATTCGAAGGTCGGCAATCAACCGTTTTAGAGAATCAAGAGAGCCACTTCCTAGTTGTGTCTCGTTAACTATTGGCAAAATCTCCGTTAAGGCTGCTTATTAATCGTACACCAGTTCTTGGTTTTTTTTTTCTTCTTTTATTACAGTCATAACCAGCACCCTTGACTCTTGGAAATTCCCTAGGCAGACTTTAAATCCTTTGGGACTGACAAGGTTTTTGCGATGGAATTCCCAAGCAGACTCTCTATAAATGCTTCGACCATAATGCTTCGTTCTCACACTGGCGATATATGCTTTAAGCCGGGTTTATCGCTTCCATTGATCTTCACTGATAATTGAATCTTTAATTTGTACCATAAATCTCGGACTATCCACGAGATACTATACTCCTACACGGATGATTGCTTGATAACGAAAATACTGTTTTTCTGCATTGTCAGGATTTCATTGAAGAAAAAAAATGCCATTTACAGGTGGACGACTGGAAGCTGAATAGAGGAAAAATAAAAGATTACAGGAAGAAAGAAGGAAGGATAAGAATGCGTAAAAGTAAACTCACAGAAGGAATGGTATAAGAGTGGAATCGTTGAATGGGAAATCACCGGGTATAAATAGAGGATGACTCGTGTAGCCGCTTACGCTTGGACATCGCTACCCGATCATCGTCTACCCCAGGTCGATAAGTATATGGCAATGAAGAAGGTGTACACACAAAAGGTATCCGTAGCCCACACTAAAATCAAAAGAGTATTATGCAACCTAAAGAAGACACGTTGGTACGATATCCTTAGAGATATTTTTTTTCCCAGAATGGCTTCCTGACAGATTGATTGTCTATTATCGATAATCGAACGCATCCTTGAGCGTCTCTGTCGTCAGCAGTCAATTTGCACTATGACGAAGTAACGTTTGAGGTTAACGCGCGTTGCCTGTTTTAGTATTTTATACCTTATCGAATTTTCACGACACGAGATAACGCGTGAAAGATATATTACAGAGATTTTCTAATCAGCGGCTAATATTGTATAAGGATTCTAATATAATTAAAAATGCCGGCTTTGAATCAATTCCTGTAACGCTAATAAGCCTGGTATCTTTTCACTAGACAGAAAATGAAGATGCCTCTGCCAAGCTTCTTTAATTCGAGGTATCTCGTTGGCTTCTCAGTAGAGCGTTATAGCTCCTAGACACAAAACCAATGAGAAACGTGATAAAAATACATCCCGGGCTAGATTAGCCGAAACTTCCACGTGGACGAGCACCAGGGGACGGATCTTTACAAGCGTCCGTGTTCCGTGTGATCGGCTACCATAAAAATGGTTTGTATAAATAAATTCTGGATACATTAACTCTTCGCGACGATTGCAATATTTTATGATAATCAGAGATTACGTTAATTCGCTATTTACTAATGAACAAATAGTCGTGGTATTCGTAGTGAAAAATATTTTTTTTTAAATCCTACACTGCTACCACATAAATCACGTTTTTTAAATACTCTAATATACAGACACTCGCATAAATATAACAGAGAAATACAGCGAGGCGGAATAATGTGTTCCATGAAATTGGTCTTTTTTGATTCAGCCAACGACTAATCATAGTGAAAATATTTATCTAGTTCGTTTCAAAGAAATTCTTAGTTCAGTACGGCCCTGCCATCTTAGGTATCAGGCCCATCCTGTGTAACAAGCATAAGGAAATGTCCACAGGGAGCTCCATACGCAGTCATCGTCGAAGGTTAAACGGTGCAATTAATCCAGACTGTTTGACATTGAATTAATAAGTAATTCATAAAATTATCAGATGCATAATCGCAGTTCTGCGCAGCCTGAAAAGACTGCACGATGCACTAGTGCAATATAATTGCATATAGAAAGTGCACTCTTTCAGAGTCACGATTACTTCAAGATCAATCGATTCCGATCCTCATACATTATTTTATCGGATCAAACTGTCGCGTATAAGATCGATTTCTCGCACGCGCAATCCTAGTCAATAGTATCTGGTATTTGTATAGGTATACAGCAGTCTAAACGTGCATTAGTTACGTGAACTATATATCTTGTTACATTTTTTTTCTTTTGGATACTCGATTAATCATCAAGGACACAACGCGACAATCATCCGCGTGAAGGATACTAAAAGGAATTTCATTAATTGGAAATACCCTGTTGACAAAGTCAATTCCATGCACTGTAAGTAGTTAAGAGAGTTAATGCTACAGTGAAGAAATATGGGAACTGTCATTGGTTTTGGAAATACCAATCGGACAATAATTGTCAGGATTTTGAAAATCATTGGAATAAATTTCCATTGAAAAAGAAAGTAGCCACTACTAATGCCACGTTAACGTCACGGTTATAGAGTAATGGAATATATGTCAGACAGTCTTGAAATCTTCCTAGGACTTTCTCCATCGTAGACTGCTATTTGCTGAGCAGGTAACAGCGTCATTGCCTAATACGTAATTCCCCAGGAGTCAGCACCGTCGAATACGACGTAGCTGGGAGTGAACGAAGCCTTAATTTTTCTATATACTAAAGAAGTTAACTGGTAAAATTCTAGTGCACAGCATCCATCAGATTAATTATTGGATATAAAGATCTTACCTTCAGGGCGTATTTCTCCCGGGTGTTCCTGTCGTAGCACTGGACCACCTTGCCATTTATACCAAGACCCAATACGTGGTTACTGATCTCGTAGTCGTCGGTGATAGGCGTCATTTTTGGTACACGCGCGTCGCCTTTTGGCACTATTGGATACTCCATGGTTTTGCGTTTGGTATCCTGCGGGAAGTCCTCCTCTCCCTCTGGGATGGTATCCTTGACTATCGCGGTACTCCGCTTCCGCTTCCCTTTCTCGTCCTCCTTTTTGGCTTCACGGACGGCCGACCTGTCCGTCTTTCTGCAAAGTAATTTCTGGGCCTTAGCGATTGTCTTGTCGATTGCTCTCATTGCTGCTTGATACTCAGGAATCATGTACTGGGATATATGCGAATACATAAGCGCGATTACAGTCTGAATATATTAATGAATGAACCTATTGACTGAATGATTCTTATTTACTGATTTGGCGCAATTCTTTGATAACGTTCACAACCCGACGGCAGTGTAGACTTTTGTCAAGTGTTCGAAATCGATCGTGCTTTTTCGAATTCTCTGATTAGTCGCAGCTGCTCGATTAGGAATACACCGCTTTACTACAGTCTATCTACGCTTTACGCTGATCTCGTTCGTTTTATCATATAGATAATTCACCAGTGTATCCTTATCCGAAGGACGTGCAGAGAATGGAACTCTGATGCCTACTCCTAGCTTCATTTTGGTTCTTAATGAGATTTCATACGTCTCTATGAGAAATCTGTTAACATTCATTTACTCATGGGACTTCTCTGAGAACTCATAATTTTTAGAATTGCCTGGAACACGTATATGACACGTATAATACTACAAGGCATGTACAATATGTTTGGTGGGTATTTAAAGTGTATTAAATATTTACCTTAAACTGAGTAAACCGTAAAATAGGCAGTTGTAAATGTCATTTGTAATTAGGGTAAGATGATGGACTTGGTTGTCAGGTAAGAATTCTGTAGGTAGTTCGGTGACTGTTAAATTAACAGAGAGTCCAAATTTTTAAGACATCTTTCGTGGGCAATTCTCTTTATAGATTGATAGATTGTAAAATCACGGATATTATTCAAGGTAATTTCGTTATGCCTTCCAGACGTGGTTGAATAAAAAACAAATGGAAAGGAACAGAGAAACACGTGTCCACTGCGTCTCTTGAATAAATTCTTTCCTCTTTCTTCTGTCTTTGAAAAATTATATCCTCTCTCTCCTCTGTAACGTCTAAGGTGTTAATTAATATATACATTCTTAATCCAATCACTTCCCTCGTGGGTGCTGAGGTCGTTGAATATTTTTTACTTATGCTGACAAGCAGAAAAGACAAATGAACAAGTGTAAGGATACTGACTCTCATCATCATCATCATCGTCGTGAAATACTATATGCCCTGGAGTCTTGATCTCTTTACAGGTGGGTATCAATATTTTATCTTAACGGTTGCTATATCTTTTTACGTCGGTAAACATTCATCTTTTCTATCAGGTATATCATTACGTTACGTATTGCACGAATACGCTAACAACTCATGGATATACTTGGTTACCTTGTGCCGTATCGTCTTACCAAATATTTGCACTGCCGTATTATTCGCGCACGACGACCTAATAATGGGTATCAGTAACATTTTCTTGTCGTCATTCGTCAACTAGCAGGGTTTTGTCTCATAACGCCCGGAATTATAAAATAAACAAGAAAAAATATCTGTATGCAATTCATCCATTAACCGTGAGTTTGCGTGGCAGCCATATTGGAAAATTACAAGCAAGATCAAAACATCAAATTAAAATAAATTGAGAATTTTATATCGTTTATGCAATATAAGGAGGAACAAGGGACGATATTATAACCTCGAATTTTTCTATTCCTAGAGTGAGGTCGTTCTTGGGAAAAATTAATGGCTAACGAAATTGAAACTTCAAACAGATTAATCAAGTTGTACGTCCGGTTTCAGACAGCACGTAATTCCTAGTCATCTTTGAGATGTCTAAAAGACAACTTTTAGACAGTATACGTTGTCTGGGTCGTCGAGAGGAAAAGTACGTGACAGTAAGAATACAGATAGTCCTCGTCTTGGAACAATCGCGAATGATTAGAGTCATTGAGCATGAAGCGACGAGTATTTTGAAAAGTCAAACATTCATGCGGATCATTATATTCAAACTAAGAAAATGGCGGTACGACTGATACCTGTAGAAAAATTGCGCCAAACAGTCCTAGTATTTTATAGATTGTATCGATTTTACGATGACTGAATGATATGATTACTGATGATGGATTTGATTAAGCAGACGAGGATTATTGTCATCCAAAAGATAGGCAATGTATCCTTCACGACACAGCGATCAGGTATGAGCAAACTGTGCAGGTAAAGTAAGAAAAAAGGAGAAGAGTTAGCTGGATTGTAAGCGTTCAATATTAAACTATTTGACAGAGACCTCCAAAATGTCCACTTAGCGGAGGACTTCGGCATTGGTGAGCTCAATATTCGAAAGTACTTGTCCCGAATCGTGGTGCACGGCAGCGAGGAAGCGTCATCCCTCTGAATATCCAACAAGGAGAAGTGTAAAGACAGCGTGGTAGGAATGATAATTTACGTAAAAAAAAAAAAACAAAAAACAATGCGGGACTCGACAGGTAAACTTTTCCTTTCTTTCCCATCCACCATTTCGTTAAATACTTCACTAGAATTCAGTTGAAAATCCAACACGAGTGATTAAACGAACGATGAAGTAAAAGAAGTCTTACGCAATCGATTGTTTCGTTGAAAAAAAAATTCCTCGAATTATTTCGCGACTCTTATCAGAACGTAATTGAGTGAAGCCACCGGACTCTCGAGATAGAGATTCGACGTGGAAAAACCGAACGTAATTATTGCTTGCGTATAATAATCGAATGACGCTAGGTTATGATAAACAAATTTGTGAGAGGATAAAAAAAGAAGAGCAGCTACAATTATTAGACAGGGTTGCAAAGAAGCAAGCGTGTCTTATTATTTTCATTCTACTGAGTGTCTACCTGTCTCCTGATATCCTCAGGTTACTTTACGTGTACGAGATAACCTCTTGGAGTTGCATTCCTATGTGCAACATACGTACAACAGAAGTACAAACTCATACGTGACACTTATTTTTCTTTCTCACAGTTTTTTCCGTCCCGAGCGATGTTTATAAAATATCGTCAATTCCTACTGCGTTTATTTCGTACAACGATCTTATGTGTCCAGTCAATCTGAAGATTAACATTCCCACGCACTTTAGCTTCTTGGAGCGACGTAAGGAGCGACCTAAACTCGCCTCCTAGGTGTGTCACTTCTGGTCGAGTGGTCGGGCAGGTTTACCTGGGCGTCCAGAAAGTTTACCTGCTGCTGGATGCACTGATTACTTTGCTTCTCCGAGTATCTTGAGCACCCTTAACTTGCCGATGAACACTACTAACAGATTTAATACTTTTTTTCCAAGTACGGTAACGCGGAGTTAGGAAAGATTTATTTCAACTACGCGAACCCTTGTCTTCCTGAAGCCATGACACGGCGACACGAAGATGCCTCAAGGTTTACCCGAGTACGACTAAACCCCTCCTAGCCGAGAAGCTACTCTCAAACACACTGGCTGTAATGGCTATGGTTGTGAGGCGCCTCTGTAGGCAATCTTAGGATGTGACTCATTGTCAGGCACGGCACTGTTATCCAGGGTGCCCTGGTATTTTAAAAGGTCGACTGACTTCCTGGAGAGACAGAATCGAGGATCATTGTGTATTGATGAATGACAAGGATCTTTCTTTCATACTCTCAGACTTTATTTATTTGTCGATACTAGTATAATAATAATTATAAAATTATTATCAATATAAATATTTTGTTTTTATATAGGCACATTTTGTTATGTACATTGCAGTTTTCCCTTGGATAAATACCTGTAATTAGGTATCTCGTACTTAATTCATATGTTTTATTTATATCTGTCAGTGTTAATTGACAATGACAATACCAAACGTTGACACGAGCACATTGGATAGTGAACTGCTAGATTGTTAAGAGTCTGTAGTTGTATTGTTTGTTTGTATCTTGAGGAATCAGCTTTTTCAAGAAATAATCTTTAGCTATGATATATAGAGGTAAATAGTGAAATTTGAATTTTACAGTGGCACAGCTGTGACCCAGGGTAGGTCACGCAGCCATTTTAATTTGATCTATTTGTTTTTTAATGATTTCTAGGAGCTCATATAAATGTACGTTTGAGATTGTCTCGGTTTTTTTAAGTTTAAGCGTAAATACCTTTCAATCGCGTCTCTAGATTTGAAATTTGGCCAATATACTCTTCAACAACCACTCAAAAATAGAGGATATATTAATTTCGCCAATACTCGTCAGAAGCTATCTTCGTTAATTCTACACTATGCGTTGTTCTCTCGATAGAAATCTTTTGTCGCCTTAAACAGATTTTATTGTGATCAAGTGACCGAACATCATGATTATCTCTTTTGCCGTTTTTCTTTTTCAAGAGGTACTCCGATTCACAAATTTAACAAAACTGCTTTCTAGGAATTACGCGCAAGCGGCAGATACATTTCTTTGGCGCGCAAAATTTAAAAAAATGTATAAGGCAGCTTGCATTCCGGATACGTTAAAATTCAGAATTGTCGAATTACATTGTACAGCGATCAATGATCTTAATTCGACGTAAAATGTCGTACCCAAGAAAAGAAAAAGAAAGGAAGAGAAATTCTACGCACCTGACAAAATAATATCTGTCACTTAGCCATCCAGAAATTACCCTTTTCAAAGTATACCTGTACAATGTACCAGTGTACAGTTAACGCCAGTTCGCAACAATTATTATCGTATAATTATTAATAATTACAATTAACAATAAAATATGAAATATACATTTAGTTAAGTATACGCATGTACAACGATTAAAATCTTCTAATCTACTTTAAGTATTCACGCTTCTCACAGAAAAATACATTTTATATTGTCACGCCCGAACGAGTTAAAAACCAGCGGGTGTCCAACGAAACAAAAAAAAATACTTGTCGCACCATCTGCCATTTAAGTAATACCGAATATGAAGGACAGGAAGAAGAAAGAAAAAAAAAGGGAAAAGTTAGACAAACTTCTCGCTAATCGAACGAAAAATCAATACTACGATAACCACCCGGACTCCACGTTTCTCCGATAAGTATAATCTTTGACGCGACACTGTATTGTCACAAAGAAAGAAAAGAGAAAGAAACAACTGTTTGACACCCTATATGCATATACATAAAGGCTTCCCGAATAACAAGTTTAAAAGTTTAAAACGATTTATCACAAGTACTACCCTTTTGCGTATAGCGTATTTCCTCGAAATACATTCCCCGTTTTGACCTTCAGGATAACTCGTGGTTACATCCATTCTTGAGAAGCACTGTAATACAAGTCCTAAGAGAGTAACCGAGAAGAGCGTTGGATAACCGTAAGAATGAAGAATCCATTCCCGCGCAACTTCCATTACAAGAAAATGAACATACCAATGAAAATCATTCTGGATGATCACGTAACAGTCAATGATACCTCAAAGAAAATATTTATCCATATCCAACACTATTCTACATACATTGCACTCTTAGGTTACAACTTGCAATGTACGTATAGCATTTGTCACCCCATCTGAGTCTCGGGTTCGGTTTTACAGTCTTGCATGGTAAGAATGTAAGGCACGACACTCCCTACACTTACCCTGCCGATAAGGCCCGCGAAGAAGAGGTCCTCCAGGACACGAGGATTGATCGAACGCAATGGGGCAAGCCTTAATAAAAGACGTGGCAGTCTGTCCGAGCCGACGCGCTGCTGCAACTCGTTCCACGCCGCGTCCTGTAAAACTTCAACCTTCTTCCGCCATACTCCAGCCAGTACGTTATCTGTTGGCATAGAAAACACCAATGAAGGCATTGCTAATAAGATTAAAACGACGCAGGTCGATCCTGACACGTAGAATTCATGGAAACGAAGCCATTCTTGACAAATCTTTAAGAAATATCTAACCTGCACTGAAGAGAGTCAAAGCCTTGAGGTATGCGTACTCAGCAGCATCAACTTGAAGTTTATGTAGTGAACTAACGCAGTCCTGCAATCGGCATATGTGTTCCGTGACCGATTTGACTTTGCTAGCAGTGATCTTCTCCTGTGCGATGCTGGCTTGAAGGTGATTTATTATCGAAGTTAAAATACTAGGTAGTGACAAGGTGTATGCGCACTGCGCGAGACCTAATGTAAACAGCTGACCCCAGGAACTACGAACTAGGGTGGTTTGCACTTCCGAACTGCGAATAGATAAATAACGAGGAGCGTTTCCATTACTCGAAATTATATCCAAACGAAGGATATCATCTTATCTGTACTCTCGTTACTGATCTACTTACGGCAATGCCTGGAACGCAGGAATTCCTCGAGCCCAATGTACGGATAAGAACAAGAGCCTGGCAGCACTTTCACAAATATAATGTATAGACAAGTAGGCAGGTGCTGGACTAGGTGCCCTCAACTCGAACAACGTGTGCCTTTCGAACAGCAATTGACCAGTCCATTCTTCCTCCGGTTCCCCAGAGCCGTTGACGCTCTAGTAAAGAAACATAAATAATCCATAGACTCATTATCCTGATTATGGAAATACTTATTTCTTTACTGTGCTATATGCATTAATCAGTATATATCATACATCACCAATGAGTTTAGCCATACTGTCCAAGGCATGAGAGATGAGTAAACGTTCTCTGGCTAGGGTCAAAGGGTCACTTAGATCGCTGTCGCTACTTTGGTCTTCCATACTGGGACTCTCAGGTTGTTCCCAGGCTGGTGGTATCTCCGGCGTTGGTTGCTGTGGCTCTGGCTTGACTCTGGTGCCACGATTTCCCACTTTTGTACCACCCGAATCCCCCAGGACTGGTTTACGCTCGTGTTGAACCGCTGCAACACCCCAAGCTTGCTTATGTTTATTACAACCCACAGATTATGGGATGCAATAGCTCTCCTTGTTTCTATCTACGTCTCGTATGCTCTCTCGACACGAGAATTCTTTTTTTTACCATGAATTGAGTGAACTTACAGTCACTGCGCATACCCATTGCCAGACACTTCTGCAATCGACAGTACTGGCAACGGTTGCGATGATGTTTGGTAACCTCGCAGGTCTTGCTACCCCTGCACTGATATCCCAGCTGCTTCCGGATACTACGTTTGAAGAAACCTTTACATCCCTCGCAGCTAATTGCACCATAATGCCTTCCACTGGCACGATCACCACAGACCACACATAATTCCAAGGACAGACCAAGTCCAAGTGAGCCACGTACGTCCCTGCCTAGTTTTACCTGAGTGAATATAAGAAAAAGATCTCAAGACAACGAGCAATGGTGAAAGAACGGTTTTTATAGGTACTAGAAATAATTTATTTAGGTATCCAATAGACTACCAGTGCATTACCTCGACGTCGACGTCACTAAGATGCTCGATGCCACTGTGCAGATGAACCATTCCTGGAAAATTTGCCAAATTTCGAAAATCACGACCAAGCTGATGCTCTGTCTTGACGTCATGAAGACTATCCCCGTGATCATTCTGGTCTCTATCCATGTCTCTCTGAAACCGATACATTGCATAATGCAACAGAGATTCCCAGTAATAGCGATTAAATAATTCTTCCGCCAAGCCTTCCTCCTCCTGTACTCTCCTGGCAGTTCTCTCTATGCTACAGCCGGATCATACTTTGCAGCACGATAATCACTCTCGAATATCGTGCCAGCCAAGGTTGCTGGGATACATCTGACGTTCCGTTCACTAAAAGCTGTGTCACGGCACCGTAGCATACGTCTTGCAGAAGGAAGGAAAAGGAAACGACAAAGATAAGAGACAGATACGAGTAATGCAACCAGACCAAATCAATGCAATTCATATTCAATCTAAATAATCTTCATAAAATTTAACCTTGATCTTTTGTATTATCTTCCTAAGGAATTTCTTCTGCATTAAACGTAATACTGCGCCATTGTGACTGGACGGCACACGCATAAACCTTCGTACAGAAGAAATGCAATTTACCTCTACCTCTGCATCTCCGCTATGATCCATGCCAGGATGATGTGGCAAACCGCGAAAATCCATTCCCACCTTGTGATCTCCCTCGTTCTCATTCAAATTGTCGTGATCGCGCTGCTCTCGATGATCTTTGTCCATGTCTCTGAAAGTCGTAAAACGTAAATATATTATATAAAAAATATATCTTACTCGATATCAGTATAAATAACAATTCCATAACGTAAAAAGAAGATTCTGCAAGTTTTATACAGTGAAATTTTATTGCAGTGAATATTTCATTCCGACTGTATTATTGATCTTCGATTAAATATCTCAAGAGATTGATCAGAGGACAATCTAATAAAATTATTATCCACACAACCGGTCCTTAGAAAGCTATTCAAACCTTAAAGAGCTTTCCTATTTCCGCCTGACGGAATTTTCATTGATCATAAATTTCATTTACAACAGTCGACAGGAACGATTAAGGCTGTTCGTTCGGAAGCATTATAAATAACGAGTCGAATATAATGACCTATCGAAAATGACAAACGCCGTAGTTAACAATGATATAACTCTTGTTAAATGACTCGACCGACATCGAAATGTTATCCGGGTATAAAGTATACCTAAAAATGTCATAGATCATCCATGGTATTGGACTGCTACAATTAATACTAAAATCTCTACGTTAATTATCAATATTAATTATAATCAAAATTCCCAGCTATCAACAAGGAAACTCAACAGTTAAATAACGCTCTGATAGAAAACCTGAAAAATAGTCTTTACAGGCGAGAGTATTTAATACCGACGCGTTACACTTCCTGTTATCGTATACCCTGAACGACGTAACACGGCGACTCACGTTTTCCCCGTTGGCTTAAAGAATTTTTCTTTAAAAGTCACAAGGCAAATTTCTCCTCCGATGATCGATACGCTATACAGTGGAGCTTTTACGTGCTGAACTTTCTTGATATAACTGTATATTACATCGATCGACTTATTCGTTCCAAAGCACCGAAGCGTGTCATGTGAATGAAGTCTGACGTATAGGATCTCGAGCATATCATTCTGTACCACTAAACGATTGCGAACACTTGAAAGAAACTGATGATAAGCTTGAGAATGATCACGGTTTATGGTAACCGTATGATGGCTTCGACGGTCACTTGTTTGTAGCTGATGCTGCTGAGCCGCGGTATCCTAAGAATGAAAACTAGAGCATTTGCCCTCATCCTGCTGCCCTGTCTTTCCCTCCTACCGCCATTTTAAGAAGTGAAAGAGATGGTCCCGTAGTCCGAGGCTCTTCTGTTCCTACGCGGTATGTGTGCCTCTGCATGCCGATACCCCATGCTCCTTGCTATATTCTACCTGTCATAGAGCGTGTGGTCCATTTACCTGTGCTCCGACTCCATCGGTTCAACTACCAACAGCTATTCTACTGGCCAGTAACGTATCGAGATACTTTGGAGCCACCTTGAACGACGGCCCTACTCCATTTGGTAGAGGTAAGAAAAATATTGAGAGTTAAATTAAAGAATTTTCGTTGGAAAAATTTTACTACACATTTTTTTCACAATAAACGTTCTTACCTTGTTAAAAAGGAATATCCAAACAGTCAAGTAACCTGGTGTATATTGATCGTGGGGAAATTTTGTATAGTACTTAAAAAAAAACCGCACTGGATTGGAGCAACAGTGTAGTAAGATGCTAGTGGTGGTTGACTAAAAAATTTCTAATGCACTCAACTGTACCTCGACGTGGTGTGATGGAAGAAGAAAAATTTGATAAATTGTATCAAGCATTATTTTAGAAGAGAAAGAATTATCCTATGATCCGTTACTGGCTTGATTTCTCAGAATGATTCGAAAACGAAAAAAGCACCTGACGGTCAATTCCACCGTCCAGTGTAGACGGGCCGGCCGTTTACCGGCGACTGTACGGCGTAGCCAGGAAAGGTCACCGTGAGTTGAAAGTGTACCGAGGTAGCCATTTCGTGCGACGTTTTCGATCGGCCGGGAGTGTAACTTCGAAAAGCGTCCCTCTCACTTTCGTGGAACAGACGAATCCGCGCCTCGTGGATTTCCGTGTGTCTGACAATACGAAAGAGATCTGTACAAAAGCTTATTACCCATAAGCCATCAAGTTCAAAATAAATTTGATAACGCGTTTTCGCGTGCGGCTACAAAACAGAAATATAACAGAGCATGAAAAAGAAAAGAATAAAACAGACAATCCGTACCATTATTTTTTTTCAGATCCTACGCTTTTATCACATTCCCCCGGATTGCACATAAATCCAATAAACAGTAGAGGAAGACGTTGAGAATTTCAATGAGCCAAGAAATTCCGCAGTTCACATTCAGCTTCCCCGAGGACACTGTTCTATCAGGTAGAATTAATCTTCTCGTAGATATACGTCGCAGACACGTTACCCTAATCGTGGCGGACTACAGTCGTTACGTATTTGAACTCGACCGAAAGCTGAGAGTTTAAAGGCAACCTTGCACAGGTGAACGCAGAGACAGGAACAACTGAGCCAACCTGACTGTCCGTTCTCTGTACTGGCAGGTTGGCAGGTCACTCTCTTGGTGCTACGAGAACGACCAGGTGCATTCTCGCGCCGCTTGCCTGCTTTTCCCATACCTGAGTTCTTCGCGTAGCGCAGGAACGGAATGGCCCTAAGACGTTGTAGGTTATGTCACGAGAAGGTTTACGGCTCACTGGCCTCCCTCGTGGATTTACTTGAGAGACGGGACACGTTGGTTCTTGGAAATCTCGTAACGTTACTAATTAATTTCATAATATCCTTAAAGATTCCACAACGCAACGTACCAGTCTCTTGGAGATTTTAAATGCAAAACAAAAAATTGTACAGGTAATGCCTGATTTGCATTCTTCGGCACGGGAGCGTTTATGCCTATTGCCAGGTGCACGAAGATTGTTACTCGTGAAAGATGACGGCTTGTGTCTCACGAAGAATTATGACTGGGCAAATGAAGACTGTGGGACGCGTGGGGTCCTCCGGCACGGATGGCTAATAAGTACCTTGGCTCGATTTAAAGTGTGATATATCTTCAGTGATTTTCATTTAGTCCAAGCGAACGTCGAGAAGGCCTAGGGTTAATTGGAGTTTGCGTCTTTCTGAATATAGACGCCATCCCCGCCAATACGCTCTCTCTCTCTATATATGATTGAAGATAAACCTCGTAAATATTGTGATATTAATTATACGCTCGACTGTCCCAGGGCATCGTAAATACCAGGGGTAAACGCCACGTGTTACGATTCTTGCTTCCCGGCAATAAGTGCGACGCCATTAATCGACATTTTGTTCGACCTTTGACGTCGGGGAATTAGTCATCGAACTTCAACAAGGATTTCCAGCCACGCGTTCAATTTTATTACGTATGCATTTCGCGGTACGCGATAAAGAGAAGTCAGCGTGAATTCTTATCGATAAAGAGCGAGGACATCGATATCGCAGCAAGAATTTATTTTCACCTTAACGACGTGGTCTGTTTTTGAAGAGACAAGTACCCAATGCGCATGCGCAACCGTTTGATCCGGTACGCGATATCAATTCGAATAACCGACGAGAATCGTAAAACTGAAGCTTTTAAGAAAGAAAAAAACAAACAAAAAAACTTCATTATTCGCAGTCACTTTCAGCCAAGATTTAATGCCTACAAGAGCCATGTATTCCCGTGAACCGTAACCTTTAACTCAGTCATATTCCAACGTCACCATAATTCTTGCAACTGCGACATCTACTAGGTATAGTCATAGGAGGAGTAATTATTGCCTGGGTATTATATTGTGATGCCAGCAGAGAGACCTGCCAGGTAAAGGTCACTACTGGGTTTGAAGGTTATTCCTGCGTTCGTTTGTCCAAGAAACCAGCAGGTATTTATCTTCGTGCCACCCGATGCACCAAAGACCGGCAGGGATTTGTCATCTTTTTTTTTTCCTCCACCCGTTGCATAGTATCGTGGCAGGTGACACGTATTTCAAGATAGTCTCTCTTGCGTATGATGCGTGTATATACTCAGAGTACTGAAGAGGAATTCCCTTGTATCTTTTTTTTCCTTCAAATATACTTAACCGACTGTCCGTTTTTTCGATTCATTCGTAACGTCAACAACGATGCTAGCGGATGATAGTCAATCGTGTCTGGCGAAACAAATTGATGTCAGACTGGACGCAAGATACGCTTGTAAATGACTGATATATATATAGAGAGATCTACAGTGCGCTACAATATTACGTATACATTGGACTTACAAAACATTCGTCGCGGCTTTTTCATGGATACCAGGAGAGACGCTGCACGTATTTTCAACAGAGACACGTTTGTACTCGCGATAAGAAGACGCCTTCCGCGATGTCCGTGCTAATAATGTGATAAAACGTGTTTCTTTGATTAAGGAAAAAAAAAAGAATGGCAGAAATACTCGTACGCGTAACGTGGATGAAAATACTAGGGAGTCTCTATGAATTGAGACGTAGATGTAAAATAGGTTAAGAAAACACAAGAGGGCAGCCGAGGATTTCGTCAGGTTGTAAACAGACGTGTGCGAATTCCATGGGATTCCTTTTTTTTTTTTTTTCATTGAGAAACTCGAGTCGAGTCGATGACGAATATTATTCTCGAGTTTACGGTCGTCCGGAGTGCACTAGAGTTTTATATTGTTTGATAGCCGATCGACCATTTACGGAGATGAAGATATGACGCACCGAGCAGGGCGTGCACGCAGATCGCTTCTCTGTGGGCGAACCTTGGCCCCAGAGGTTCGCGGCAAGCAAAGGCTTCGTAACGTTTAAGCCACGAAAACAAAAAGGTCTTGAGTTCACGATAAGGACGATGACAGGCGAGCTCTTACCTTTATCACTTGATGCGACGATTAATCCAAGCGCGCATCATTTGGCCAGTTGACAGCTGCTACCAGACTTCGCCACCCATCTACGGGTTAGAGTTCATAACCTCTTCTAACCTTTACTTTACCTTTCCATTGCCCCTACCCCCCTGGCTGACCGCCCAGCCCCACCGTTCCCACCGTTCACCTTCTTGCCCACTCGACATTGCATCTACGAGCATGAAGTAACGTGGTGTAGATAGATTAACTACGTCGTGGGAGTCCTTCGTACTCGACTGTGGCGCCAACTTGGATGAGCGTGGACGATCGGGGAACTAGACTTTTTAAATTGCAATAACTGCCATTTGATCTCTTCAAAAATATAAATTGATATATTGTTTAAACTTATATCGTCAGGGGGTAATATATTTCATACAAGTCGCAAGGGAGCGATCTTTAGCATTGGAAGAGATAAGAATCAGAATTGAAATGGCAATAAGCTTAAAAAATTTTTATTACAGGGTTTATGAAATGTACGTGAAGATCCTAAAAGTTTCAATTTATTGTAAATAATATTGTTACATCTGTAGAACACAGCCGAGCCAGTATATAACTATTGAGAAAGTATACCTAATCTAGTATACCCTTTTTCTTTTTCAAAAACGCATTTGTAAACCCGTATCTCAATATTTCAATTACATTAGTCTGCACTAGCGGTACCATTGGTTATTCTAGAATTCTGATGAAAAAACTGTACGATGCAGGACATCGTATAACTGTTAAGAGTGAAATGGAGAATTCACTTAACAAAAACTCTCGCCATTGTATTAACAATTATATCATTTCGATGGAAATGAACATTCTTTAATTAATTTACGTATGGTATCAATTTTCCAGTTACTAACAAAAATTCGGCATCTGTTCATTAGTTTCTTGCGAGAAGAAAGTTTCGTATAAACGTAACGTTATTAAAAAATTTATCATAATCCTAATCTTTTGACACTACTAATCATTTCAATGCTAGTTCCTGTCAGACAATGTCTGATATTATCCTTATCTCTATAATAAGCGCGGCAAGTATAACGTCAAGGCTGAAAATTGCCGAAAAACTATTTGACCCCGTCGCATTCTAATCAATACAAAATACATACATATAATTTCATTAATTATAATACATCGCGTAATTGGCTATCTAAAATAGTAATGCAGAGATGTCATGTGATATCATAATGCTATATTATAGTCGATTGAGATTGTCTTTCTAAAGAAGTATCAGAGCAATTAGACTACCTTTAATTAGTACATCCAATTCCATATAAAATGTCCAATTATTTTTTCCTGATGTAGCGCCGTTAAATTATCCATAAAGTTTAGAAATTTTTTAGGAATATTTCGGCTATATATCTTTCGTGCCTTTGAAAACGTGGAATTTCATATTTAGATTAATGTGAGAACCCTTGGAAACTTTTAGAAAGACATTCTACGCTCCTCTCAATGTTTATGAGCATTATTAGAATACAAATTTAAAGTTGAATTATGCATTTCCTAACAATTTCTTTTCAACGTGTCTACCAAGCAGTAACACAAGGCACTGTCACTGTGATTAATCATCATGTTTCACGTCCAACTTTCGAAAAAAAACTATAAGTGATCACGCTGTCGTTAGTTTAGAAAAAAGATCCTATTGATAGACAAATATTGATAGGTATTTGTGCTATTACATCAATCTTTACCTACTGTACGAGCAAAGTAGAATTGAGTTTCAAATAAAGTCGATATATATGCTCACGAATATATAGATGAACACTTCTGCTAATATTTATGTGAAAATTAGAAAGAAGTTAGAGAATTGCCTTTTATCACTGGATAATTATTGTTCGGAGTACGCGTGTTTCGTTTGACTTTCAGGCGATTAGGACTGCGGAGACGAATTTACAGAAGAAAGCTTTTGTACGCTGCGCTTTGTGATCTTGAGTTTTATTGTACGCTTTAATAATTATTTATGAAACTATTTGATAACGTATCCTGCATCCCGATGAAGGATGGTGAATAGATATGAAAACAATAAAGAAATATTGTTAAATATTAAGAGAAAAAATTCAAGGATGCATCCCAAGATCAATCAGACTTCTAATATTGTGCTATATCGCTAAGATTTTTTTAAATATTCATAAAAATAAGAAAACTGCATTTGTTTTCAGCATTATACAAAATTTGTTGATCTCAAGTCGAACGGTTTATCAATAAGATCAATGATACAAGTTTATAGTACTTGTAAATTAATATTAATGCTATCTCTAGTAAACATACCCATTTTTTTAATGTAACTTATACTAAGATATAAACGTTGCATACATTGAATATCGAAAGCACCACAAGGATTTTATGCGTAACAGTTTTTTTGTTCATTCATCGATTATTTTGGTACTACTATGTACCCATAGTATACTAAGGTTACATACGATTAATTAATGGTAGATAGACGCTAATAGTCGTATCTACAATTTAGCTGTTAGCAAATCCGTGATGTTACTAAGGTTCAATAGTATGTCCAACGCAGAGCAGTAATTGATTGTAACTGTATCACACATATCTGAAAGTAACAGTCGAACGTTTGTTAAATGCTTCTTAGCCTTGTAACTTTGTCGTTCAGTGGAAAACTTCTAACACTTTCATTTAACTGTACACTCACCTATAGAAAAAAAATCTATGCACCCTAATGACCAAACACCTCTTGACTTGCAAACACAATGTAAAGAAAACCATCAGGATCTTTTTCCCGTTGGTACAATTGTGCCATAGTCATGCTACCGCTGGCCATACTTCTTTGGTTCACCAACAAGAAAAACGCTTGGGTTGGATGAAGCTGTAGCCTGCGTCTGAATTATTAAGAATAAACAAATACATTGTTATTACTGCATGATTGTCATTACTGCATCCATCTCACCTAATGATTTTGATCAGTTCCGCAACTGTCAAGTGATCAGGTATAAGAAACTTAGACTTGTCCAACAATGGCAACTGTTTCTCCCCATAATATCGTTCAACTATTACAGGAATCTTATTTGGATATTGTTCTCTGATCACTTCCACATCAGCCACACGTTGTGCTGAATTTTTAAAAGCATGAAACAAATAAGGAGTATCCATTGGCTAAATTATAACTTTATCCCTTCAATAGTACTGCTCGCAAACTTAAGCAAAGCCAATAATAATTCTCGAGTAGACTACTCGTCATCAAATGAATCTCAATAAACTATAGATAATACAATCTTTATCGAAGGTCAAAGTGGAAGTAAAAATAAAAATCCACACGTAACGCAAACTGATAGAAACAACCTAGAGATTTTCCAATGAGCAATGTACTGCAATGATAATTTCATTACAAGAATAACATTAAAAAGAACAGAAGATATTATTAATCAGGTTTTACTAACCCCTCCACAATGTTTTTAAACATATTCTTTCACATTTTTCATCTATGTCAAGCGATAACGCAAAATAAATATCATAATTCATTGTTATTACCCACCAAAGGGACGCTTCTCCTTAAAAGTCTTCGGTGTTAAACTCATTCTCGCTTTATTGTTTCACACGACTATCCAACTACTACGACTTATTTCAATGAATATCAGCTGCGAGCCTTTGTGAGTACTCTCGACAGGTCAAAATAATAGCAACGTGACGTTTTGCCAGCCTCAGGTTGTACTGCGTTAGCTTTAACTATGTGCGCGCAATCGATAAACATATGTTCCACAGCGAAGCCGATCGGTGCTGCCCACACAAAATAATGCGGCCTTCTTTCAAACCAACTACAGCCATCTTTATTTATCTTTTTTTTTTAATACAAAAGCATGTAATCAACCGTGCAGAGAACTAGCAGGGGAGAAGTCTACCATAAACCAAGAATAAAGTAACATAGCCAGAAAACCATACTGGAAAATCAGTATCAGTGAAAGCCGCAATCAGTCTCGTCAAAATATCCTAAAAAATCTACAATAATTCAAAATAATATACTGTTACTCAAACGCCTCGTAATATCTAATTATTTTCTGTTTTCCTGTATTCTATAGATTTCTTAAAAATATCTATAGAACATGATCAACGAGTTGTCAATAATATCCGCTACGTGTCGCAGCAGGCGTTTCTCACAAGTAGATCGTATCTTTCTTCGATATATTCTATGGGCACCATCCACCAACTTTCTCGGCGATTGGATATCGTAAGTGTGTGTGTGAGAGTGCGTGGGTGAGCAGCAGGCGTTTTCTTTATGGACGGAGGGAGAACACGCTGCGAGTGTTCCGCGTTGGCCGACGATTCCTCTCTATGAAAACTCGTGTGAAAGCGCGAAAAACCGCAAGCGGAGAGTCGTGGCCTTTAGCGTGCGCGTATTAGCGGATAGGAAGGATGGAAGCGTGTTGAAAAAAAATCGAACGCACCTTCTCCACGCGTAACGACTCTCCGAGATAGAAGAGAAGAGAAGAGAGAGAGAAGAAGAAAAACTAAAAGAAAAAAGAAGAAGACCATCCAAGAACGAATAAGTGAAAAATCGTCGCGATCTTGGCCGTCGTCGTCGCGATTCGTGAAAGAAAAAAGTATCTCGGAGCACCTGTGCCGGATGTACAGTTATACGAGTTAGTTCGGAAGTCAAATAATCCTGACGTTTCATCAGGACGCTCTTCGACACTGACATTGTTCCGTAATAAATTCTCATATTATTCGTATAAAACTTTCAACCGACCAGGATTCCTGTGAAAGAATAATTGAAATTTCTTCTGGAGTTTCTCCAGAATTATACGGGCTTCTATCTCCGTATGTACGGCTCTCTACGTCCGTCTGTCTGTCTGTCTGTTCGTCTGACTGTCTGGCTCCCTCCTCTCACTCCACTCACCCGGCACAACAGCCTAACGGGGGTACAAAAAGAATAAACATGGTGGTGAGCGTGCGAGAGAGGTAGCGACCGAGCAATCCCAGTGTGTCAGAAGCTAGCGAACAGGGCCCGACGTGGGTTCTTTGTCTGATCCGGGAGTAAAAGGAATATACGTGATAAAAAGAAGGATAAAGAGAGAGAGAAAATTTGCTAGCAACTTTAAGAAGAATTTTCTGTAAACCAAGTGTCCAAGAAACACCCTTCTTCTCATCCCCAGGGAAAGAGCATCAACTGTACTTATGTAGTTATAGTTCGTTCATCCTGAGAGCTACAGTTATAGGAGGATCCTGTTTATGGTACCTCGACTCTCATCACGCGGAGGACCACGAATGTTTCGTTAATTTTGTCAGGGATATTCGTGACTGGACGATTTGTCATCCTGGAAAAATATACAAGGAGTTCAACCTCGTGGTGATGTATTCGTCATACCCGTGATACTAGTGGACAAGGATACTTTAGATATTTGGATATATGTGAACGTTGGATAAAATCTGTGAACATCGTGCGACGTGCTTTTATTGTATCTGGCAAAAGGAATTCTTTGTGGATATTCAGAAGGGATCATCTTTGATGGATTGAATGGTCAAGGAATCAGTCACTGCTGTTTGATGATTCATTGTATACTGGAGTGAAGGTACGAATTGGTGAGAGTTAATAAAAAGCAGTAAAAGTGATTATTTGTCTTTTTTTATATATTATTATATTCTCTGTAACTTTAAGGTGATCTTGTGAGAGGGACTGCAACGTATGAGATCCTGCAGGAGTCATCAAGGGTGTCCAGTGTTTACAGTGTTCGGTGTGTCGAAGAAGGGAGAGTCAGTGAAGGAAGTAAAGAAAGTGAAAATGAAATTGTGAGACAATACGAGAGTTGTTTTTGTGTGCTAGTTGTAATTGAACAGCATCGGAGCACCATTGGAAATTGAAATAGAGTTAATAATAAGATGAAGTTTTAGATCTCGACTTCGTCGTCGTTGTCCTCGACGTATTTAGTCGGTGGTGTGTTTGGGCTTCTGGTGGTTCGTGATATCGATCGACACGAAGGTAAAATCGAGCGAGGGTGGAAAGTACGGAAGTGGACGCAAAGGCTACGTTCTGTTCAGGACACGAGGATATTTCTCGGTGTATTTTCGGCTGTGGAAAAAGTTGAATGGAGCAGAGTCATCAAACTTGCCCGGCCCGGTGCCAACAACCTCTGAGCTAGACAGCTCATGATGCGTTTGCCCTCGTGCACGATAGATTATAAAATTAGACGTTCGAAACCGCACTCGAAGGTAAAAGGGATACGACGGACAAAGCAAAGGAGACACGGTGAAGTGAACGAGGAGGAGAGCGACGCGGAATATCGGTGAATGAAGGGACTTTCGAAGCCAGTTCGGAAGTGACGTCAGGAAGTGACATCATAGTTCCTTATTTACTTTTACTTTACTTTTTCAAATTATCAAACGCCATCAACATAAACGTCGCCCTGACCTTAACATCATTCTGTGGCATCCTACTGTTTATACGTACATCCTGTTCAGTGTTTCTGTCCTCTGGGAAAATTGGAGCAACAGGATTTTTTAAATTTTAACTACGACCAGTCGTGGACGATGTATTAATTTGCAAGGCGAATGTGAATCTTGCAAGGCCGTGAAGAGAGTTCAACTTCTAGTCTACTGCATTTAGACGAGTTTATTTCTCGAATGATATTTTTTAAACGCATGACGATATCAAACTGCACGGATTTTGAGGAAGGTGCATGCAGCAAACAGTTTTGACAGTCTTCGACTTGGGAAGGATCTCTTGAAATTTTCTGGAAAGGTACCTCTGCCAAGTCACCGATAGCAGTTTGAGGGATTTTTAGAGACTGTTACTTTAATGTATATCACTTGCATCCTGCGAGGAGTAGAATCAAGCTACTCGTCCATTTGAATACCCATAAGAGTGAGACTGAACACATAACAAATCACTTAGACGACTAATTTATTTAACAAAACTAGAAAAGAGAGAAGTTACGCTGTGGATTCTATAGAAGAAGGAATTATGCACCAACGACAGCTGTCACAGGAAGATCAACAGCAGCATCCGACCAAGATTCACAAAGATATAGCTTCCAGTATGGTGACAAATACAGAATAAAGTATTCTCGACTACACTGAGCAATAACACTGTCTCTAGGTAGCATTAAGTTAAATCAAGAAGAATGGACTGTACTAGAACAGCGTTTACAACGTTTTAAAGATAAGTTTCATAGAGAAGATGCGTCGCAATTGCAGAAGGAGGAGACGCTGACACCAGTGCTTTCAAACTGTGCCCCGATACATTAAGAAGAGAAGAAATGCAGCACACTAGAGAAGCACGGGCATAATATCAAGACTTCTCTGTTAAATGGGCACAAATGACTAGCTTAACTTTAGCAGCCAATGCGATCGAGATGCCCCTGTCGAGACCAAATCCGTTCGCACCCGCGAGCGCAATCTCCACGCAAACGTATATTTCGACGAACGAGAACAACTACCTTCCTCCACTGAAGGCAGGCAGTCTAGTTCTAAAGCAAGGCGAATCTCCGCCAAGCCACCTGACTCACGCAAGTCACGTCGTAGGGACGCACTTGCCAAGCCTGGGATCGAGCGCTAACAACAGCCTACAAAACTTAACTAGCAACTCCGATAGCTTAAACTTGAGTCTGAGTTCGCACACAAGTCACACGAGCCATAATAGCCACAACTCCAGTCACAATTCTCATTCTCAACCGAACAGTCAATCGAGCAGTCCTATGGTGAAGAATGGACGATCAGACGGCAACTCCAGTGGTGGAAAGCCCAAGACTATGACAGTCACTCCGGAGATAGTTTTAAAGCTGTACATGAACAAATTAACGCCATACGAGTATCATGAGATCTTTAACTATAAGCAAATTTACTTTATAGGAGCTAACGCCAAGAAGAGACCAGGGCTCATAGGCTATCCTAATAATCATGATTATGATAACGATCAGGGCTCCTACATCCATATACCTCATGATCACGTGGCGTACAGGTACGAGGTACTCAAGGTTATCGGCAAAGGTTCCTTCGGCCAGGTCGTCAAGGCATACGATCACAAGACCCACGAGCACGTTGCCCTGAAGATGGTCAGGAACGAGAAGAGATTTCACCGGCAGGCCCAAGAGGAAATACGAATACTGAGGAACCTCAGGGAACAAGATAAGGATAACACGATGAACATCATTCACATGTTCGACTCGTTCACCTTCCGGAATCACATGTGCATTACCTTTGAACTTCTCAGCATTAATCTCTACGAACTCATCAAGAAGAACAAATTCCAGGGCTTCAGCTTACAGCTCGTTAGGAAGTTCTCCCATTCTTTACTTCAGTGTCTCGATGCACTTCACAAGAACAAAATTATACACTGTGACATGAAGCCTGAGAACGTTCTTCTGAAGCAGCAGGGTCGCAGCGGCATTAAGGTGAGCAATTCACATTTATTCTTCGTCGTGACACTTGACTGATCAATCGCCCAATCAACCGATCCAATTCTTTTGTTTCCTCAGTAACCTGCCTCCACGAAAAAATCTTGAAGTCCCGAGCGTTATCAACCATCACTCATTTTCACTGACTGCTGAATAAATCATGAGTGTACGCCAATAATCAATCTTATAATAGAAAAATCAAATATCGCACGGGCAATACTCGCATCGATAGATGCAATCAAACTGCATATTTATCCAGGTTGCAATATAAAACTTACAAGACTTTTCATTGTCCTGGTTCAATATCGTCACGCCGCCATTCGTTCCCAAAATCCGTTATAATTTGCCACTCGGAGTCAGCCCCATCCTGAGCCACGTATCGTGCAGCATCGAGTTTCCAAAATTTACTGTACTAAATTCCACTGGTAAACATCAGAAACTGTCGAAGATACACGTGAGATTTATCGTATAATAATTAACGTGTCATTTGTACAGGTGTTTACCGTTTGCTCTATTTTGATAGGAACCACTCTACAGTTTAATAATATTCTATCTGTTATATCGTTATTGTCATCAGATAATTGACTGAAAGGTTATCGGTACGAAATTTTCAATGGTTTTTAAAATTTTCCAAATATTGTTATTCATCCATTGTATTACTCTTGATGTATAGGATAATCAATTATTTATTCAGCGCTACTAAATCATTCTTAAGAGATAGTCTAGCGTGTTAGGTTTCTCGTTTACTTAAACCAGAGCAAATACAAGAAACCGTATAACAGACGTGTTATGCAGTGAGGGAAACGAGAAGATAGAAATAAATGATAATTCATTCATGCTCCGATACTTCGAGCGAAGTAATTAACTAGCTATCCATCGAGGCTCGTTAAGACTATCCAGATAACGGGTGTCCGTAAAGTACGTAGGAGATTGTCAACGGTAGTGGACGTAACTAACAATAAGTATGTAAGTAGCTAATGGCGATCGTACGATATGGACTAGTAGCTAATGCCAGATTACTTTTTCTCATTTACAGTACTATGCTATACGTCAATCCTTACTACTAGATACTATAAAAGTATTTTGCCAGGATATAATCGTACGGACGGGTTCGTTCTGCCGACCAGCGACGACTACCGTTATCAGGAAACATTGCTGCCAGTGAAATAAATATTTGAACCGCTGTCCGATTCGCCTAGTCGATTTAGATCAATGACTTTATATTCTAAACTCTGCTTAGAAATTGATTGGCATTATAGAGACAATCTACAATGCTCCTTGCGTGTATAACCTATAGTGAATTGTATTTAAAGAGGTGATTAAGCGTGGCATGATTTGACATTGTTAAGACAAAGCAATGATACTTGAGTGATTAGTTGCTTTGTAGGACCAGGCATTTGTTTGGGTAAAGATTCCATATGTGTAATTTGATTTGTGGAATGGTAGAAAGAAATAAGGTACCTAGGGATATAGTGACTTGTGCGGGATTCACGTAGTAACCATGTATGACACGCGTTACGTATTGTCTAGGGATATTCGTGTTTCTGTCTCTGACAATAAATCACTTTAGGATTTGCGCTTAGAAACACTAGGGGATTACGGACTGTGCCATCCACTCTTATAAATCTTATTTCTTTTTACTGTTGCGGTTATCGATTTACGTCTGGTAATTACGCAATTTTCTTGATATAGGATTTCGAGGTTGTTATCAAAGAAAATTCAATGCGTTTTTCACGGTGTAGTATCGGGAGAGATAAGAAATTATGAACGAGAAGGAAGGTTTTGTGTTTAACTTATTCTTATTTTTTGTCTTATTTTCTGTATCTTTTCTCACTCTCTCTCTCTCTCCCCTACTCTTCTTGTTATCTTAAAGCTCCTTAAATCCGTTTTGCAGCTTCTCTTTTCCCCAGGGAACTTCTTCCCTACTCCAAAGACGTGTCCTGTCCTAAGGCCAAATATAAACCACTTAGTCCTTATTCACGGGTTATTTTTAAAAGCCGTATTTTGTCGTCTCTTGGTATTGCTGTTGCTGTTGTATCAGTCCCGGTTATGGTACTTGGGTGGTGCAGTCCCTTTACCCGGTTGTCAGGACACTCAGGGTTATACTTACCGTGGAGTCAAGTTTTCTCGTTGATCATATTGTTTCTTTTTTCTTTACTTTCAAATCGGAACTCGACCCTCGCCACTGGTTACTGTTGAAGAAACAGCCAGAACACGAGCTACGACAATGAAACGTATCCTCGACACTGCAAAGGTCGTTGAGAGTTCATAGACTCGAATGGAATTTACGAGTGAGGAATTATATAGTCACCCGTGTAGCTTACGGTCACGGAATTCGAACAAGTCAAGGTAATAAAGAGACTTCCTCGAGTGGCCTAATGGAATTTGAGAAAGACTTGTCAATCGTACAAAGAAAATATTGCTTCTGGCTGTTTGAACTGAATATTTCTTTTCTTGTTCTTCTTCTTCTTCCTCTCATATTTCTTTGTATTTTCTTGCGACAGGATATTCCGTTCTGTCGTATCATCGCTGGCTCGCCTAATTAATTAGATGGTTTACGAGCACGTTACTTCTTACCGAGTAATTATGGCTGACTTGAAGGTTTTTTCTAAGATCGTTTAAATAAGTCTTGGGACTTGCGTTGCCGGCGCATCGTTCCGAAAAGCAGAGATGTAAAAATAGGCCAGAAATAGGTTCACGGTTTTCTATTAATAGGCTGTGACTCCGATACCGCCATTTTAACGTATCGCCTACCGTCAGATTTATTCGATAATTTTACCATCGATTCGTTACGAATTTATTGCCTACCTATGTTCAGAGCAATTGGACGCGAATCGAACGGAAAACAACGATTTGACTTCTTTCCTTGTGTCATGGCGTCGCTGTTCCAACTGTCGAGATCAAAAGCTGCTTATATCAGTTAAACATTTGATCTCTGGCAATTTTATAATCGTTAATGGATGTAATTAGTTTCTTGATTTTTTGTTGTTGTTGTACACCTCGCATGACCTTCGCAGTGAAATTATTGCCAATCTCTTTGTTGTCCAAGTGCCACGTGTAACCGAGTCAATGAAACTTCCTGTCATTGTGCAGTCGTTCCCTTTCTCAGAAATACTTGACGTTTTTTTTTAACCTAACCGATAGAAAGATAATTATTTATCGAAGAACGGAGCAATGGGTATCCCAGGTAGTTAGTTACCTCCAGGAGAACGAACCCACGAGGATGGCTCAACTTTCTTTCGCGTGACCGGAAGCTATATCAGTAATGGCGGACTCTGCTTTCAGGCCGTGCACTTTCCTACGATAACAATTCATTAAGGGACAAACATTTTTTGAGTCTAACAGCTTTATAACAGTCAGGGAACTTTCACGGCTCCGTGAAAAAGACGACGCCGTAGACAGACGGGCAGTCTTTGAAAATAGAACAGACGTCGGCGAGGATCGGCGAGCAGTTTCACTGCCAGGATCAAAATGGCGTCTAACCTATAAAATAATTTAAGTCCAATATCACGGAGCGACTGGCACCACTTGACTTCGATAATTCAGTCCCCAACAAAACGCACTAGCCTCAAGAGTAAAAAGATTAAAATTCAATCTACCCTATATAACCGTCCCGTACAGTCCCCAATAAATCCTAGTCCCAATCTAACCTTCAAATACCCAGCAATGAAATTGCGCGTCAAAATCTATGCGACTCGATAACGAAAACTGACCCACTTCAAACATCCCAAAAGACCTTTTATCAACTACTGGCATATTGTTTAACACCCAGTGACACGTTCCAATCAATGAATCTTCCCAGGCATTATACACTGCTTCAATTCTATGAACGTTCTAAGGTATACACTTGAATTGTCCACGAAGTAGGATGGAGACTACTTCCGTTGCACATGAAGGACGACGGACTTCCGTTAAGAATGAATTGCACTCCAGGGCCTTCGTTGCTTCTATGAATATCTCTAGTACATTTCGATCGCTTGAGTTACGTAACAATCAATACCCCAGCTGTAGTTCGAACCAAGTGTCACAAGTTTCCTAGTAGTTTCCAAAGCTTCCATGACTGGCATCGCGCTTCAAACAGACATAATATTTTGAGTTTCGAATATTCGATTTTCTTTATCATTGATTTTCTTTTCCTACCACATTACGACGTACCATTCTACCAAAGCGAAGCTAAAATATCGTCACGAAACTCCTCGCGTGAATTTTCACATTGTTTTCATTACTTATTAAGTTTTTCTTCTTTTCAAACCCGCACAGCATTATGGATAACGTCTTTTAACGGTTCACTCGTAAAATCCTTGCCTACGTCGGATACGCTATTTATTCTTCGTTGGAAAACTAAATAAACCTTTCTCCCCCCTTTCAATGCTTATCGTACCCTTTGTTATATATAGAGACAACCAGCAAAAGCTGTTATCCCTTTGTCTCTTGTCGTCCCTTCTCCACAATTCAGTCGGTTTCAAAGATTACGTATGACCCAGCACTCGTAAAAGGTATCACGTATATGCACGTTATCGTATCTCTTGCTCAGCTTTGTAAAGCACGACCGTGCACAGTGGACATTACGTATTTGAATGGGAGAATTTTCGAATAATATCAATGATTTGTCAGTAGAACTTGAAAGGTAAAGATATACGGCATTTAGTAAAGCATTATGCATACGTGTCAATGGCTTGTTAAATATTGATAGATCAATCTGAGTCTATAGCGATGAATAATATGGAGATGACGTAGGGGATCATTAAAGTGATATATCTATATATAACGTAGCTCTATAATTTAAATGCATATATATGTATATATATAAATGGTTAACAGCTGTAAAAAAAAGCTTTTACTTCTCATACCACGTTTCGCGTTCAGATTCGAATCGAACCTTTTCTCAACTGATCCTCCCAGCGAGCTTTTATCCGCATCAATGCCCCCCCACCCCCCCTGCCCCACTCTTTTATTCCTCTACTGCCCCTCGGTGTTTTGACGCCAAAATCGAGACTCGAAAAGTTTGTAAAATAAATGCGCGTAATCTTTCGCGTCGATACGTAAGGTCAGATCGTTGGGAGGAATTTTTTTGCGAAAATTCGTAATGAATTTCTAAGGTGAATTTTTCCATTGAATATCGAAATAGAAAGTTTTACTATGCGTCATCGAGCTAGTCTATTCTTTGTTGCGTGTTGCCGTAAGTATAGGTAGACGTAATAATACAGAAATGGTCACTGCGTCGTCGATGACCATTTCGTCATGGGTATTCAGTATATATATATTGTATACATTGTATATATAACGGTCTTTAAATTTTACAGTTTTGGCTAGTAAAATCCAGCGAATGGGTACTGTGGATTGGGTCTGTTAGTAAATAAGTTGGAAAAGGAAGAGGGGGAATGGATGGAAAAGGTTTCGGAAATGGAAAAAAGGCTTTCATTGTTAGGTGGACGGACGAGTGTAATGCGGTCGTTCTAAGATACGAAAAAGGACACGTAGAAGTGGGGTGGGAGTGGGGGAGTCTTCTTGGATGAGAGGTTAAGGGTCTCCCGTGGGAATGGACCATTCGGTTGAGACACGAGGGTCTACTGAAATTTTTGGCGAGTCTTTATAGTCGTGGATTATTATAATGTCTTATCTTTATTAATTGTCAGACCTGGGTGGGCGTCGCGACGCTTTTAACGCGACGTTCGTTAATGGGCGATTTGGTATTTGGATCTTCGCGCTGACCTTGAGGAGAAGGATATTTTTTAGTGACGTCTGTATGGATTCTTAGGAGACTCGGGTCAGAGGTTGATTTTGAGTTTCGTGCGGCGCGGAAAGTTTGTATTGATTGTTTTAGGCAATTCGTAAGTCGTCTTTATTCTTGGAAGTGGAATCGAGGTTGGGAAGGAGCTATTACCGATCGATAGATTTGACGTGTATGAAAATGGCGTTGGGAAGCGGGAAGAAATATTGAAATTCGATAGGGCGATGTCGCGAGGGAAGACGATGAGAAAAGTCCTAGGGTATTTGTTTTTGTTAAAGAATGTATTCGGGGAAATTTAATTATTTTTTTTTTAATGAATCTACGTCGAGATATACGCATTGTGCGTTGACTTATAGATTTCGTGTAGATGATTGGCTTGATTTTTCATTATCTCGAAGAACGGGTTATGTAACGGGTTTTTGACAATGCTAAGCGAGACTTAAGGTTTCTTGCGTGCGCTTGTCGGGATCAATATAGATTCAAAATAGCTCGGGATCAATTTTAGGTTATAATCCGTGAGAGATAAGGACGATGTTTGTACTACGGTCTTTATTGAGAATCCGTCATTCTTGTTTTTCTTTTTACTCGTCTCAAGTATCCACTGTACAAATGACACGTAAAGTCATTGCCAGAAGTCATGCAAAGAGAAATTCATCGTGTACAACGTGACTCTCGTTAAATAAAAAAAGGAATTGATGATGCACTGTCTACACTCGATGAAAGTGCATTAAAGAACGTAAAAGCTTTTACTTGTACGTACCGAAATTAGTATGGAATTAATGATTCCGCGTGTACCGTAAGATTTTTGTATGAGCAGGTACCATCGTCGTCATACCCATATATCTATATCTAGCAGAAATTTTTGAACGGGACTGTACGCGTAGTGAAAAAAAAAGTATCAAGGCCAGATCAAAGTCAAGCAGAAGAAAATCCTTCCGTCCCAATAGAATGCACATAAATACACCCGGAGTTGCGAGCCCTCGGGAAATCTCGAGAGATCCTTAAGGAAAGACAGTTTTTACCCTAGTTCTCCAAGCCTAGTAATACCGGGTGACCGAAATGATTTTCAGAATCGAATTTTCCACCTCTTAACCTCGCGTATATGAATTATTAAAAATTTCAACGAAATCGCCAAATCATTCTATCGTCCTCTTACTAGTGCCTTGGACTGTACACTTAGGGAGGAAGAAAAAAGTCATGGTCACCATTATGAGTTATGGTCTATAAAATATCCACAGGCATATTTTTCTTTCTATCTACTACCCCCCTCCCCCACGCCCCCTCTTCTCGTAGGTGGTCCATTTCATCTTCTCGCCAAACATTAAAACGGCCTGCTCGAGTCTCGCGGATACTCTATCAAAGTCCTACCACACAAGATGACAGAAATGTTAACTGGCAATGAGAGTTCTGTCTCAGTTTGACGTAACGTACGGGTACGTACGTAGGGAGTCCTGATGATCCAATAATAGGTACCCCCCCCCCCCCCCCCTAGCCAGAAATAAAAGGGGCCCGTAACAACTTCAATCCAGCAAAAATAACCTCTGAACTAGTTCTCCGTCCAACCGATCGCACGTGGATTCAGACGTACCGGCAGACAACACGTTTTCCTGGCTATTTTTTCATCTTGTGAATTCCTTACGGTTACAGTCACTTTCTTGACCAATGTATTCCGACAGTCTTTTATTCGTTACTTCGTGAAAAGAGGTTATGTACTGGTATACTCTATATACAGTACGTTATACTTGTTGGTTAAGTTAATTTTTGTATATCTATATAATGCTGTTAGTATTTATCTATGTCCTGTACTATCTTTGACTTCCGGGCTACTTGTTTTGCAAATACCACTAGGATCGAACGAAATACGGTTGAGTGTGATTTTATTCCTGTTGCCTCGTGCTGTTTCTGCCACGGCCCGTCATGGC
>JARQST010000433.1:654504-678323 GCA_030142225.1 Pachycephus smyrnensis | reverse complement strand
TAGGATCGAACGAAATACGGTTGAGTGTGATTTTATTCCTGTTGCCTCGTGCTGTTTCTGCCACGGCCCGTCATGGCGCACGTGGATTTGGATACGAGCTGGCAAACAACACGTTTTATCGTCACTGGACAAATTTTACTTGGCTATACGTATTTTCGAGCGTTAGCACAGGCTCTGTTCCCTATGCATTATGACTGGTGCTGTGTAAATATTTTCTCGTCATATACAGAGACCTGCCTCTGGCTTTAAGGATCAGCAATTGGACACAACGCGTAACGACATTGGACCGTGGAGGGGATAATTAATTAATATTTTTAAGTTTCTTCTTTCTGCGTCGAAGAGACATTAATTTTTGTGACTTTCACGGGGCTTTTGGTTTATCAATGATCCGTGGTTAGGGAATAGCAGGTGTCGTAAATATTGGCGCGGTTTTTTTGTATTTTTATACCAAATCGCACCGCCATTGACCTCTAAGTCAACGACCGTCTGTCAGCACCCACGGCACTGAGAAAATAGTTACGATAAATTAACTCGACCTTCGGAATGGAAATGGTATCGTCCACCCGTGAAATGATGCAAACCACTTTAGTTTATTTATTATTATTTTCTTCGTATCCTTTTAAATTCCCGGAGGTTTTACGACGTTCTGGTTTAATCTCTTCACGACTAGCGTGGTCGTTTGAAAAAAGAATAGTAGAGAGTCGCGTCGAAGAAACGCACTGGTAAAGTTATCATGAATAATAAATCCTTGTCGATGCATTAATTTAATAATTTTCACTTCCGTTCAACGTGGACGAATTTCCGGTAGATTTTCCGGGGGCATCAACGAAACTCGCTGTTAACGTGATGCATCGCAGAAACCGGCCGAGCGTGCTGTGGCTGCTCGAAAAAGAGTAATAATAATAAAACAAAAGTTGATTCTCCCCTGTTGCTGTGTGTTCCAGGTGATAGACTTCGGTTCCAGCTGCTATGAGAATCAGCGTGTGTATACGTATATACAGAGCCGGTTCTACAGGGCACCGGAAGTGATACTGGGTGCCAGGTACGGTATGCCTATCGACATGTGGAGCCTGGGATGCATCCTGGCAGAACTGTTGACGGGATTCCCATTGCTACCTGGTGAGGACGAGGCTGATCAATTAGCTTGCATAATTGAACTGCTGGGGATGCCGCCTCAGAGACTCCTGGACAACGCGAAGCGATCCAGACACTTCATTAGCTCCAAGGGTTACCCGAGGTACTGCACGGCTACCGCCATGGCGGATGGGACGACGATGCTCAGCGGAGGCCTCTCGAGAAGAGGGAAGCTGAGGGGTCCACCAGGCTCGAAGGAATTGAAGCGTGCGCTCAAGGGTTGCGACGATCCACTTTTCCTAGACTTCATAAGACGCTGCCTGGAGTGGGATCCTGAACTGAGAATGACTCCTGGTAGAGCACTGAGGCACGCCTGGTTAAGAAGAAGGTTACCAAGACCACCTGGCGAGAAAACAGAGAGCCAACCTGTCTCGGTACCAGCGCCCGCACCGGCAACCGGTCTTCGAACTCCAGCCTCGAGCAGCAGGAGTTCAAGCAAGACCAACACCATGGGTTCCGGAGGTCTGCTCAATAAGCTTAGACAGCTGAACGAGCACAGAGCCTCGACGATACACTCGAGGCATTCGCAACCCAGTCTGAGTCACGCATCTGCACCTACGAGCCATCCATCGGTCCAGCCAGGACACCAAGTTCAGCCGATATCCACGAATCACTCCGTCACCCAGAGTAACCATCAGACCCTCAACTCCGTCGGCTCGACTCATCACAATCATCAGCTTCACTCTCACAACTCGCACAGCTCCCACGATAGCCACAGCTCTCACGGATCAAGCGGTTCCCATCGGTTCGTCGTCGCCAAGGAGGTCTACGGGGAACTACCCCGGTACTCCGATGCGTGAGGCCACCCTCTCTCTCTAGCTTACCTACTCGTCTCGGTTATGAGTGGTAGACTCCCTATTCCAACGGCTGCGAGGCTCCACCATGGCGTACCGCTCGGGACGATTACGGGTTTTGGTAGAGAGGGAGGGTGGCCTCATGATCGGCTACAGTGATCTCACACTGATCGCATTTAAACCATCGCTCAGAGGAACCTCGTTGGTCGTCGCGCAAGTTCTTGCGTCGCGACGCCTCCCGTCTCTTACTCTCAAACGACTCTCTTGACATTGGCTCGATTTCCAATCTCACCGAGGGTGACTCCTTTATGCTCGACTTATTCCCACGAGGGAATAAACATTATGTGGACTGGAAACAATTTGACAATTAGGATCAAGCCTTCTTCAATGGAAATTTCACTTACGTCTTCTTCGTAGACTTCTTAACGATCTTTCAATCATTTATTTCGACTCCTGTCTCGATGATCTCTCCTTTTATTCAATTTATTCGAATTTTCGTCCTTTTCTTTCATTAGTGTGACGCCCTATTCTCTATCTTGTCCCTCTAATGGGACTTCGTCTAATTGACCCTCACGTGGGCACGTTCTTATAAAATATTAAAGGAAAGTCATCAGTGTTCAGCCAGCGGAGCATCGCGCTGTTGACGCCCTGAAAATAGTGCTAATATTAGTAACGAGCTGAAACAAAGTGAAATACAAAAAAAAGAGTCAATGTCTGGAGAAGCGTCGCTAGTGCGTAAACGGAAAACAGGATCAAGAGACGCGAGGCGTCCCGACGCGTCGCGTTAATAATGGCGCGCATAAAGGAAATCGGTAGAGCCGATACGGACAAAGAGTAATAAATAAATCTTAACAGCGATAACGTCAAGCGAAATTGCGTCAAGAATCTTAATCGCTTTTCTTTCCTTTTCTTTTCTTCTTTTTTTTTGTTACGTGAGATTAAATGCCGCGTCCGTGCGCATAACAAAGCGACAAACAAACAAACAAAAACAAATAAGCAGATGTATAATTAAGTCGTGATACGGAACAGGATGTTTTGTGATATGGAACTTACAATTAGACGTATTGTGGTTTATATTGACGAGTATAAATGCGCTATTAATGCTGACTAAATACTAGAGTTTAAGGTTTGTGCGTAGCGATACTTGTAGTCCAATTATCGAAGTATTGGAGGAAGGTTAAATGTTATGGGGAGGAGAAAAAAGGAACAAAAAAAATTGTTTTTCAACGACAAGCGCACTCGGGGAAACGTTGCACGAGGATTATCACACGTGGTCTCTTTAAATGATTCTCATCGCGAACTGTATTATTATCATTCGATTTAATTATTATCGCAATCCTCATACCGAGTACACCCGCCCACACCTGCCATTCGTCCTCGTCTATGTGTGTTCATGAAACAAGCGTGGGAAACGTTCTCTGCGATGGAGGTGGCATGAAAATCCACCTTTGTCTATCGTTTAACTATATACACTGTATCGGGAACAATTTTAATCCCAAAATGGCCGACGCGACGCTAACTGCCAATAATCCTCACTGTAAGCTCGAGATTTTTTGACTGCCCCGCGTGACACGAGGCTAGACCCGTCCTCGATTTATATTATATTTTTAAATTGATTTACTTCTATTTTAGTTTTCATTTTCTCTTTTTTTTTCGTACACTCCATCCAGAATTTTTTCTTTGTCAAGCCGCCGTTCTTACTGCCACTGTTTAAGGGAAGATAAAATTTTTTTCTTTTTCTTTTGAGTATTCATAGAGTAACCCAACGCGCTCCTTTTTAAGCGTTCCTATGTGACATTAGCAACGCGCGATCTTCGATCAGGACGCCGTGTTTGTCTTATATAATTTTTATTGTATTAATCACTTCCATCCAAAGCACTTGGGTCTCGCTTCGTACACTGGCGATACTTTCAATCTAATACCTATTAATAGAATAAACATTATAATATGATCTCGAGTATTAGACGAGCAGCTCGTACGTAGATGCATCTTTTTTTATGGACAGTCTTCTCGCTATAGTTTATCTTTTTTTTTTCTTTTCTATTCAAACTCGAAGGATCGCTCGTCCAACGCGTCCCACCGCCAGTGCCGTATAAGTGATAGTTTTAGGTGTACATTAATGAATAAAAGAAAAAGCGCGAAGTAAGTCGCGAACGCTTGAAGGTCGGGACAATTAACTCCACTGCGAATATGGCTGTGTTCCGAATAATCTTTGATATTCATAATAACGATCTCCTTTATATGGTACATTAATCCAATGAATATATCGGTGACGGTTTAACTTAATACGATCTTCTCTCGAACGCCATATCTAATTGTATTTGAGAGTCAAGTGGATTGATAAGGAGTAAGAGTAAGCGAGATACGTAAAAGGGGTTGAAGGAAGGAAGGGGGAGGGCGTACGAAAGAAGAGAGAGAAAGAAAGAATGGATAACGAGGAACAAAGAGACCATTGATAAGGAAGAGAAAGATTATTTTGAACTTTCATATATCCGCACTCCTTCTCCACCTACAATCTATCGATCGATTTTAATTGGCGTTGTTATCGTTGGACGGACGCTGCGTAGATTGGGTACACGTGGCGATAGGAATAGCGCGCTTTTAATCAAACATTTCTACCGTGCCTTGGCCCACTACCTACAGGGCGTCGAACTACTTAACACTTCGACACGTGGTAACGCTTTTAGTCCTGTCTGTTAACACGTTCCGTTATCCAGTATAGCCAGACAAGTCAGTAAGTCCTTAAACGTGACACGGGCAAGGGGGGTTATCGCGACGACTTATCCTCGTAGAAGAGATAAGAGAGATAATAATCCATAATATTACGCCTGACGAAGAATAATCCTGTATTTTTGTTCTTTTTTCGCGTTAGAATTAATTTATTTAAAGGAGTTACAAAACATAATCTAGCATGACAATTGTAATATATTTTAATTTTATATACATACCTTGTGTACAAGGTTACCCGGGAGGATCGATATTACCTGAAGTCTTTTATGCCATAGTAATCAAATAGACTGGCTAACTTAGGTCGATGCAATGCTACCGGGTAACACTGTATATTTTATAAGCAGTGCGCAAGAATTTGACCCGTTAGACAATTTTACATTTGATAAGAAATTCTCGGTTCTTTATATCACTAAAGTTTCTCGTCAATCCAATCGGACGTGTCAGAGATATGGGAACACAGTCATTCAATTTATACGGGGTGTCTCTCTAGTTCGATATTGTCACTGTAACAAACCGCGGTTAGGTTGAATCCACGAGGTTAGGATTGCGCGAAATATGATGGAAAGACAAGGTGCGTTTGCAAATTATTCCCTGGGAACTATTACTGCACGGGAATTGTACTGTGGACTGGACTGAACAGCCAGTGTTAAAGGAGTTAACGTGGACGCGCGATTGCCTCGAATTAATTGGAGTAGCAGCCAGGTGGAAAAAGGAGGGTAGGCTACGAGAGAAATAGGAGTGTAGGTAGAAACTTGCGGGAAGGAAGAGAGAAAAGAGAAGTAAAATTAAACTTAGTAAGTCCCCTTTCGGTTTATCGAGGCATAACGCAGAATTTATCTTGATCCAGTTACAGCGGGTAGGATCGACGGAAGGAGCGCGATCTTTTTTTCCCTTTCCTTCTCTTTCTCTCTCATTCATTTTACACTTTTCTTTCTCTCTCACGCTCCTTTGGTTCTTTTTTCTTTTATACTACGTAACGAACACCACCTCACGTTTCTTCGCACAATTCCTGGTAACGCACCAGACGCCCAATCAGAGTGGCTTACGCAATTTTCTTGGAGGATTTTTTTATACGTAAAGAAGACGAAGTCAAAAAAAATAATAACGAATTTCTACTGACGTAAATAACGAATTACTGTGGATATATATATGTATATACTGCTTATCTATATGTCCTTTGGCGTATTTATATACGTATGTATATGCATATGTATATTGTACCATGTGTAAACGACGACTTGTTACTGACTACTGTTGGATACAAAGAGGAACAAAGATAAAGATAGATTAATAAAATTTCATATGCACGAGAGAGAGAGAGAGAGAGGGGGGGGGACAACTTTATAGGAATTTAATCGTAGTTTTTTCTCGATGTAATAAGCGATAAGAGGACGACTCGGCGCGAGAGACGAAATTGGAGAATGACAACTGTGAATGATAAGGAGGAAGTATGAGCGATTATGCGTAATTAATGGAGGCATGAAGATGGATAAAATATTAATACAACAATTGAACTGATGAGAGACTGTATTACGTTTCTATATGTATATGCGTAAGCGTTTGTATGATAATATTTCGTAATTGATTAGATACACGTGTAAAACGATTGCGGGGTGATTCAATATTTCTTTGTATTAAGTGTATATGCCTCGGGATTTCAAATTGGTTTTTTTTAATTTCAAATTTCGCGCCTCGTTGCTCGTCATACTCGATCTGATCGTTTTTCGTCCAGTTAGGTCGTTGTCGATTCTTTTTGAAATTCTCTGTCGCCTAATCGATCTATCGAAATCGAAGATCCGTTGCCAACTTCTCTTTGGACTTAGTTTTCTTTCTTTTTTTTTTATTATTGTCTCATATCTCTTATCCACGGTCCTGATATTTTCTTTGTTCATTTTCATCGAGGATCCGCGGGTCTACGAGCCTGTCATTGAAATTCGTCATTGAAACATTATGGCATGCTCTGCAATTGATGTAGTAAGCTAAAGGAAAAAAAGGATGACAATGACGAGAGACAATTTGAGCCACCCCGTGACACGAATTTGGAGAAATTTGTAATACAGGTAGACAAAGTAGAAGAAGATTACGGAAAAGGTGTGAATGATAATTCGATAGGAGAGGGGGGACGAAGTATATAGAATGATTATGATAACCGTGCGGAAGTCATCGTATACGACGGTTATAAAATTTGGCGGGAAAATTATGTCAACGAGCGAACAAGAGCGAACGATGATAAAGCGGAAAGGAGCGAACGATAACGAAAGCGTAAGCAGGAGCAAGAGAGGAATTACGAAATAAATAATAATTAAACGCTAGATAAACTACGTTTTTAATAAAAACGATTAAATAAGCGATCAAGTTAATATTAATGATCATATAAAATAGGCAGAGTAAAATTGGATAGATCGTTAGAGAGTATTGCTGTTTAGTGACGACGAATGTATCAATGTATTTATTTTGATCGATAATCGATCGATCATTTATTAATCGGCGCTATCACAAACTATCCTCCTTGATCATATACTTTTTTTTTTTTCCTAATCGGACCGTGCCCCTTTTGAGTCTTTCTGGATATCAGGATGTTTATCACCCTGTGCGTTCTATAGTCGGAAATCGATAACTTATTCATATTAATATCAGACTCGCACAATTGTCGTCGTAATTGATTCTATAGGAATTATTACGCAAGCGTCTAGTTAGCCTCGAATTCAAAGCGTGTCAATTTCTTTTTTTCATTGTTTACGTCACGCTTCAATTTCAGACCGAAGGACAAAAATCGCAAGAATTACGCAGCGATATCCTATTCACTTGATATTCTTAACGTTTATTATTTTCATCTTTTTTCCCCCAAATCTCCTCACAATTACACGTACCGGCGATATAAAATGCACGGGGTGAAAAATAAACCCGCATCCATTATCCATCCGTAATGAATGGTCTTTATGATTACTGATAACACAGGAAACATATTCGGCATCCACACAACAGGCATACTGTATATTGATAATACGTACACCGAAAACACTGGACAACCATATACGTTATAATTTATAAGACTCGACACGGCTTGCACCGTATTTGCTAATTGTATCGATTTAAAAGAAAATGCAAAAAAGAGGTAAAAAAGGCCCAAAACACCCTAGTAGTGAAAATCAGCGATTTACTGCTCGGATCTTTTATAATTTATATATATATATATTATATGTATTACGACCGGGTGGATTCTCAATCGCACGTATTTTCCTTTTGCTCGTGTCAAAACGCGCCTGGGATTTGTCCTATTTTAATCGTAGACGATCGCGCGTCCGACCTGGGACGCGCTTAAGCTTTTTTAACGCAACTCGAGGCCGCAACCATTTACTGATTATAATTGTATGTATATGTATAATGTATATACGCGAGTAATTCTGTGTTTCGATGTTGAGACGCGTAAATACCGTTCGCGATAATTGGATTGTCAAAGTACCTCGCGGTTTACGTATTTACCAAGTAATAGTCACGTTAACGTGGTCGTCTCTGCCTTCTGTGTGGTTGACTAGAGGTTAACGGTCGTCGTGGCATTTTTAAATATTTGAATTTGCCGCCCTTTTCCGATAGCGCCTCGAAGACGTTGACGATGAAGGATTAGAGGGTGGAGGGGATGGGACGAAAAATCTTGGGGAGGGAAAGAAAATAATTATGATCTTTCGATTATCGCGAACCTTTTCGCATGGAAATGCCCCACGCGAGTTGCAGCCACCTTTGTAAAAACGAAAACGTAATATTTGTATTGTTACGTGCGGTGCTGGGACGCGCGTGGCGTTTTTTGATTTTCGCGCGGAATTGATTCTTTTAACGCTTTTTTTCTTTGTTTTCTTTGGTTGCCGCGCTCGATTAATACTATTATCGATTAATATTATAGTTTTTAATTGTGTAACGCAAATGGAGATATGCATACAGGACGGTGCACGTATCCGCGTACACAGGAACACGAAAAAAACGAACACAAGATACAATTTGTATTACACGCGCGTACATTGCCTGCGGACTATTTTTGCGTATCGACTTTATTGATAAGTTTTAGGATATTACGAATCTTTAGTTTAAGTGACAATGCAAAGTTTGATCTCTTAATCGTACATACATTACTATTATAAATATTTACATAAAATATCGGTAATCGTGCTCGTTACGTCCGCATTTTTACTACAACCTCTTTTTGACACTCGCGAGGAGAAGAATGACGAAGTGAAAAGAAAAAACGAAAAATTGTGCGTTTTGCTGCGTGCACGCAACACGTTTGTATTAGCCGAGCCGCGTGCGAGCGAATGTGGAACATAAGAATGCTGACGATGCGTGCGAATCGTAGTTTTCTTGCGTAATCCCCGTGTTGTCTCTTTTTTCTTTTTCATTTTTTTTCCCTCCCCCTTTTTGCAAAACTATACGGGGATTGCCATGAACATACGATATCGTGTATAAATCCCTTTCCTTATTAATCCACGTCCCCTGACCCCCCGCCTTACTCCTTGGCGAATCCTAATGTTCTCGAAAAAAAAAAATAAGAGGTCCACCCCCTATATCCCTGAACCCCCCTCCGGTCCCATCGACCCTAAAATATAAAAACCCTTTTCGCTACGAGTCAGAACAAGACGTGAATCTGATTTTTTAAAAAGTGCTCCGACTTGATTAAGAAACGAAATAAACGCTGCTTACAACAGTTGACGAGCGAGACTATTTATTTCTTGGTAAATCCTAAAGAGTCGTCGAATTAACCAAATAAATTGCCCGAACGAGGGATATTCGTCGTGCTGTTTAAGCGATTCGATGTGACGTCAACAAGAGGAATTGGACAGGTTCGAAATCTTCTAGAATTTTTTGGACGTAGCGAAAAGAAGAGAGGGGCAGAACGAGCCAAGGAAGAGAAGCCATCTTTTTATTTTTGGCGACGTTCAAGACTCACAGAATTCATAAGTCTTTGATCGATACGTGACCGAATTTACGTACAGCGAAACTAAGTTGGGACCTAACACATGTGGGCCTTCTGCCAGAAGTCTAAAATGTTTTACGTACGTCACAACGAAAATCCCAATCGCGCAATCAGTCTTTATAAACGGACACGATAAATTTGCGTTCCGTTTGAATACGTTCAGCCGACTCGTTTTTTGATTTCTCTATAGTTTACGAAAGCCGACTCTATTGCCACGATCCGGCTGCTGGGAACCTGCTGTCGAATTATTGATCGCGCCGTCCAGATACTCGATAGCAGGACCCCTGAGACTCGGTCAATTATATAAATATATAATTATATAAATATTTATAAAATCTAGGGAATTTATCGAACCCCAACACACTACATGATAAATATCCACCTTACTACTTTCAGTACCGGTTGTCCTGGTGCTTTTACGAAGGATCCTCGAGGCTTGAAATATTTTTTCCACCAATTGCCAGGTCCAGCACTCTTCTACAGGGAGCCAGGTCAAGGGGTCACTCTTGAAGATGTAAATTATTTATTGGGCTCTTGAACTAGGCTGTAGAGAAAATATGACAAGAGGTTAGATTTAGTCGATTTTCTTCCTTTCGTTCCTCTGGAATAATCAGACGGGATTCAACATCCGCCTGAAGGTTTTACCTTTGAAGATTCTAAAGGTAAGGAATATTAAATTTACCTTGTGGTTTTCCAAACGTGATCCTATTTCCGTCAATAGTCCCTTATACAGTTATCATTTCTCCACTGATTGATTAATCGTCAATTTATCATTGGCAACTACTTATAAATAGGTACCTCGTTACAAGTCAGATATATAAGATACCTTTTAAAGGGTCTCGACGAAAGCCATTGTAATATTAAAAGCAAGGTGTGAATACAACACTAAAGGCTACGCACGAGTCTGCCTAGTGGGACGTCGATTAAATTCTCTACCTCAGTCGGATTAGTTCAGGAACCTTGAGCCAGTTCTCACCCTCAGAGCTAGTAGATTCTCGAAGAGGACGTTAAGGGTCAATTAATTACTTCATGGCTGATTCGTCAGTCGACGAAGACCTTCACCTCCGACAGACACCCTAGAGCCTTCATTGATTTCCACACGGCAAGCTCTTAACCGAATGAGTACCGAACAACGTTTAGAGCCTCTCTCTGTATTCATATCGTACACGAGTTTATGCATACGTATATTTAGCTAGGACATTTATAGTGCAGTCACGCACGCGCTTATGACAGAATAATATCCACTTTGATATACACTCAAGAAGATATACGTATACTGAAAACTTGTATTTCATAACCTAAAATCCCAGATTTAAATATCGGGCAACGAATCGAAATTCTAATTACCTGACATTGACTGCTTTTCCGGGTCGAGTGTATTTTTACTCTTCCGCGCGACGTGTACGAGGCCTGACGTCAAAGAAGGAACAGGCATCCACGATATCTTCTAGACGACCGTTAGCTCGTGGTTACTTAGGCAAAAGGCCAGTCTGGAACCCGTATGTCAATCTACATATATTTAATTCCCAGAAAGATCAATTCCCTTCCTTCACTACGGTCCTGGGGCAATCGTTTTATATAATTTTGTCGAAAATATGTTTTCATGTAGCTACCGTACTGCGTCGTGTAACAATATTCAGTTTCCTCTTATTCCACTGGCATATTCCAACCTGTATATAAAATAGTCCATTCCTTTTATACTGGTATTCCTCGGCAGCTTCCATTGCGAGAAATATATTCAGGTCTGGTGTTCGAATAAACGAGTTTATCTTTACTATGCATATGTACGTTACAGTCCTCGACTATTTCAAATGGTTTCCTCCACTCGTGGCTTGTGTGAACCGGTCTTTAACGCCGAGAGGAGATCGAACTCGTGTCACCGTACGTTGTCGTGCTACCGACCACTTATTTTCGGCCATACAAATTCAATGGCAAGTTAATGCTGGCCTCGTGCCAGCTTTCAATCCACTTCGCTCTCCTGTTACTCCGTATTCTCGTTTACCGTCTTGTTAGATTCTCTGCTTACAGGAGGAAGTGACTAGGGTGCTGAGGATAAATAAATCAAATCACGCCTACATATGTGGAAAGATGTTCGAAAAATATATTTTATCATCTTGAAATCGATCTATTTAGAAGGAAATGTTGTGTGGGAGATTTTAGAGGATTTCTAATAGTTTTAGACGATTTAAGCGGTATTCTTATTCAATAAATATAGATGCTCGATTGATTAGCGTCATTGAAATTTTAAATTCTTATTGTCGGTTGACAGTGTACTGCTTCATTGTTAGGGGGATTCGAATCGAGGAACGTTGACTTTTATTCAATTTTATATTCGCATTGAGTTTATTATTAGACATGGATAATTCCAATGATCTCACTGTTGAAATAAATAGTCCTGCTTTCATTCAAGCCTTGGAGTCTTGCTTGATCGTTCGTGTATCTACGAGTCTGCAGATTATAGATGGTGCGTGTAGGAACTGGAATAGAATATAAGTGTCATCGTAAATTTTCGACTATTAGCGATTTTTCTTTATGTCTCGGCTTTTCAGAAGGTAAAACGCAGATTAAAGTATTCAAGGATAAAATGCGACATGGTATGGCTAAGCGAAAAGAGATGAAAAAGGAGATACAGGAGCTCAAGGAGAAGAAAGTCATCTTGGAATCTGCTCTAAAAAGGTTCTAACAAAAAAATCTAGTTACCCATCATTCTTTTACTGATAACATTTTTATTATACGTGTAGATTGGAATTGTGCAATAAGAATACCTCCCAAAACCTAATGATGATAACAGCCAATGTCGATGTCGATAACAGATTGAATTATCTGATGGAAAAGTCGAGTGTTGAAAAAATCGAGAGGAGTAAAATCATTTGGGAAAATTACAAGGTCAGACGAATTCTCATGATAATTAAGGAAAAGAAAATTATCTAGTTGCACTCTCGCAGTCCAGTATAACGTATTTCTTTTTGCAGGCTGAATTTGAAAAATTTCCATTAGCCGTAACTCGTGAAAATATGAGAATAGAAATGGAGAAGATTCGTATTGAAGTCATGATAGCGAGATACAATTTAAACGAATTCACGAAAGCTATTAATCAGAGAAGAACCGTCGAGCAAATTAAAATTCACAACGTGGGTGCTGAGTGTGCTCAATTGTGGAAAAAGCGTGGTGAAAGAGAAAAGAGGCTGATCGGTTTGAAAAAAGAGAACAAGGCACTCAGAGAGGAATTGATAAATATCCAAGCTCAGGTTGTGTTAGAAAGAAGAAAAATAGCGTACAAGAAACAGTTAATGATTTTTAATGTTCTACAGGTGAAGACGCTGCTGACAGAACGGGGAAGAGAAGCCAAAACTAAAATAACAGCACGAATGCAAATGCCACCGCCATTTGATTTAGCGTTTATGATATCCATGTACAAAACGTCATCGTCCGTCACATCAATTAATGATTTGCCAAGGACATCGCGCGATGGAGCAAAAGAATTTTCTGGTATATTAAAATTTTAAACGGATAAAAGAATTTTTTATAACGTTCTTCATCCTAGACACGAGTTCCGTGAATACTTTGATGCTCGAAGAGATGCTGGAGGAGAATAATGACGAGGTTACGGAGGAACAAGAAAACCCATCGTTATCTACACCAATGATAGTGACGCCTATGGAAACACAAACTGCGATTGATAATTTAAGTAAATATTCCACTTGATGTATTACTCTTGTAAATTTTATAAAACTATTCTTGTTTACGTTTATTACAGTACAAACACAAACTCCAATGCGACCTGTAGAAGCGAACTGGGAAACAGACGTTGCGAAAAATCATGAACAGGTGCGAATGGAAGCGCGGAGTAATGATTTACAGATGAAGAATACACAGGAACCTCTTCGTCAAGGAAACCAATATCGCGAAAGCATCTCCGGGGAAGAACCAAAGCGTCATAGAGCAGAAAGTAATGAGGAAAAAGATAAAGCTTGTGTGGCGGAAACCAAGAAGGCTAAACTCGCACAGGAAACAGTGAACAAGTCCCCAATGGTTATGACAAAGAAAGTCGAGGAATTAAAACCAGTACGAAAAATGCCACCGATTAAAATGGTCACGAAAACTGTGAATTTTCAATTGCCTCGAAGACCAAAAAGTCCTGTTACTAATTCTGGGTCTTCAAAATACTTCCCTCCCAAGGATGCAGAAATGAATTTTGATGACAACGCTTCAGATGCCCTTGGAAGTATCGCTGAGTCTTCCAGAAGTAAAATTTTCATACTTTTTTTTCAGTATAATTGGATATAACGAGCAAAAGTATTGGTATTATTTTGTTTAAATATAGATAGTCCATCATTTTCAGGTTTTCTAGACTCAATGATTGGAACTGGTAGTTCTGCTTGGGGTGCTTGCCAATTCACACCACCTCGTGTCACAGACTCGGAAATGGGTTCATTCGCCAGTACAGATTTTCGTGATTCTGAAAATCGTGACGGAAACGAAACTCCTTTTCCCTCTCGTCCAGGTAGGATTAAATATACCTTTACAAAACTTCAAAAATATTGTTCAACGTATTACTCTTTCTATTATGTTTTACCACAGGAATGGGATTTTCATTATTTGGACAGCAGGAGAGTGTCAATTTCAAAAAACTATTCTAAACATTATCCTGATAGTTTTTCACTAAAGTCTCGTTTTCAGTTCAAAGAAGATAATTCATCGTGGATACTTATTTTTTCTTGTAGTTCAAAAGCTTCTCAAAATTTGTAACCAACTTTGTTAAACAATAAAATTTGAGTGTTTGGCAAACAATACGTTTTTTAAATCCTAACCACGTTGTGGCTCGAAGTATACACAGTTTATATTAGACTCAGCTTAATGTTCAAATATCTATGGCCTCATTCTCATGTAAGCGATGGTTGGCCGGGCATACTCTTCTGGCGTTGCTAGATTGTCAATCTTCTATAAAATTGTATATGGTATAAGCTTTCAAATCCAAATAGTAAAAATAAACAAATTGTAAATAAAAGAAATTTCAAAGGTATGAATTACTTTCTATCTCAAGAATGGGGTTAATTTAATATTTGATAAAAGAGATAATAGAAAATGGATTCGATGCGAATGTACATTTGTACCTATGCTTTTGTAAGATTTGAAAATTATCATCAACGTTCAACCGTTATAAAGTGACAGTATGCTGTGAGTAATCCATAAAATTGGACGAAACGACGTAAACAATAATTGAGATGTGAAGATGAATTGGTCCATGTTAATTTGTGTGAAGCTGTATCACCACGTTTACTTCAGGATTATTGAGATAGTGATATTACTGAATTTTGCCATTGCTGGTTCTGGCTACAATGGAGATACTATTCTGAAGGATTTAGGCGAAAAGGAATATCTTTTAATGCAAGGTATGTTGTGTGAAGTATGTTTTTGGTGAAATATATTGATTGCCCTTTTTTAGAGAAACTATTCATTTCAGCCAAATCCACTTTACCACAACATGGAGCTTGTTGGCACAGCGCTCTGAGAGCGATAAAGAATAGCTGCGATAAGTTGAATGACCACGAACATTCTTTGCTTGCTCTCCGACTAGCAAATTGTTTCTTGGAGGATTCTGGTCATACCACTTACAACTGTCACCTGAGTGAAACAGAAGATGAAAGAAGGTTAAGATTATTTGTGTTTAAATGTATCGTTGTATTGGAGTATTTAAGAATTTGATATTAATTTATGTTAGACCTTGTATTTATGTTAATATTTTTTATCCCTGGTATATATGTCTCTAGAGAGTGTATAAACAAAATGTCGGATAGAGCATTCAGTGTGTATAATGAATTTTATACACATACCACTCATGTTTGTTTCTTTCTGAATCATGAGGTATGGCAGACTGAGACAGAGAACACTATTAAACAGTTAGTATAACTCGTCTTTGTCCTTACATATTTTTATGGTTGTCAAAAAAGTTTGTTGATGGTCTAACTATTATTTCTAGCTTATATCAAGCTTCATCACAGATGAAGGAGCAACTTATGGAAGCTTCGAAGGTGCAGGGTGCAATGTTGGAAAGTCAAAGAGAAGGATTGAAGATTCAAAATGAATTGTTAGATCATGGGAAACAACTCAGAACTGTTATTAAGTCATCTGCTGAAACTGTCAGCAGTATGGTCATAGATTTCAAGTAATTTAATGAGAGAGGTTCTGTAGAATTCTTGATTTATCTTCATTAACAGTGTTTAATATAATGGTATTTTCCAGAGAATCAGCCAACGACCAAAAGGAACTTTTACATCAAATATTTTCTCATATACAAACTTTTCAAAATTGGGTTATGGGTGAAGTTTCCTGGTTGCAGTCTATTATATATTACATGGTGAGCTGTATTCTCTGTGCATTATTTAGTTCATCCAAACGAACTGCAGAAGCCAGAGTTACATTGTTCACAATACTGAGTTTCAATGTTGTTATTGAAAGAATGCTTGTTCAATACCATAACAATACTACGAGACCTTCTGCTAATGACAAGGTAACAAAACTTCCAGCATTTATTTTTTAATCAGCCATACAAAATTTACTTGTTAACATAAGATTTTTTTTAATGTCAGATTCAACTAGTATATATTACTTGGCTATTTCGTAAGGGTGCCTTGAGCTTGTGCCTTCTGACCCTTCTTTATTCATATTACGTATATAAAGATGAACACGTAGAAAATTATAAAGCACTCAGGCGTATTGAACATCAGTTGAACAATTTGTATGAAGTCAACCAGCCCATTCGTAAGTGTCTTAATCAGTGCTTCACTTCAATATAAATATTTGTGATCCTATTATAATCTACAGTCGTAAGTATCTCAGATTATATGTTAAAAACGTTTCTTTTTCAAATAGGTTACTCAAAACGATTGGCCCTTCGGCGTTTGAAGAATACGCCAGAAAAAGTTATCTGTTGCGAACACTGAAAGGAACATGAATACAAACCTCAATGAATTAATAAGTTTAAGAAACTCGTAAACATTCCACAGTAATTTCTGGATTGAATTACTGTACTAATTCTTGTGACCTCTATTAATGGCATGAATATTTTTTATTACATTCCATGTACGATGGATATACTTCAGATACAGTAAAAATGTATACTTGGGATACAGAAATATTACATATATGATTTCTATTATTTACTAAATCTTTAAACCATAGTTTTACACGTTAGGGAAGCGTTTCAAATATTTATTTAACTGTAAATGCGTGAGGTTCTTCTCTCCTGGTGTAATAATTCCTTTCTCCTGATCTGCCTTGTGTGCTTTTCTCTTGTTTAAGTAGTTGGAGTAACAGACATTTATATCGGTAATTTCGCGTGAGCACAATGACTCGTCAAATGCATTTTTCTGCATACAAGCGAAAAGCAGTGATATTTCATACAAGCATCCCCCTTCTGCAAATAATATGTATAATACTTAGCCGTTACTAATTTTTTAAATACAGTGAACATGAAACTCACCAGCGCCCTTATCATATTTTCCAGAAACTTTGTTTCTCAGAGCCATTGGCAAGATCATTTGAAATGGGACTTTTTTTATATTTTGTGGTGCTCTCGCCGAGAGAAGTTGGACGTTGGTTCTCATTTTCTGTGAAATAATTAAAAATATGAATCTACAAACTGAGAGAATGTACATACATATACTTGAGGTTAGGCATGAAAGACTGTTTACACACTTAATAAGAAGGAATTGCATTAAAAATATTTCAGACAATTATAAAACAGTATACTTCCATAAATCAATTACTAAATGAATCCGTCATTCATTTTATACCATCAATAAATAATCAAAATTATTTCACTAAACTAACCTCAAATTTCTTCTCAGTACACCCGTGTTCCAAAACAAACGATTGTACAAGCGATTCATAGATGGCACCGCAATAGCAATTCCAAAGTGTGTAAAGTTAATCCTGCGTTATCATTTTATCTGTCAATTTATCAAATTTTGAAGAGGTCATTAATTTCTATCGTATATCACACATCACCTACCCTAATCTCACGATACTCCACATTCACTCCAAAGCTTTCCCCGTTACATAACGCATAACATTACGCTCAATAAGCAATTCCTTCGCAATACACGTTTAACTTCTTTCTTTATTCTCTCAGCTTCTCCAAGATATCAATTACCTGAGTCACGCTAGAGAATAGCCTCAAAGATATATAATAAAAAGCATAATCCGTTATCACTCTTCAACATCCATACAAGCTTGTACTTCTGTCAAAACCAAATTCCAGCTCATACACCTGTTCGCTATCATGCTTATCAAAGGATAATCATTTCCAAACAAGTATGGCCACTTATTTTCAACTGATCCTTCTTAGCAAATATTTATATCTGATACGTCTTTCTATCAGAATTATTTCGGCAACTTGGCGAAAGCAAATGTTGAAAAAGATTCGAAGGCAAAATCCAGCCCCGCCAGTATGCACGTCCAATGTATAACAAGGACAGCAAGTAGAATGTGGAGTCACGATACGAAAATCTTGCGGATCAGTGTGCGCGCACATGTTGCTAGCGTGCGTCGTTCACATGCTCTAACCTCCTTCGTTTAATCTAATCAACCAGTGTCGGATATCCAAAAATAAGGAAAGAAAAGTGTGTCCAGAGTCTTGAAGAATTCATCAAGATAAAACGTGACACCGTCCATCGTACGCAATATCATTAGTGGACCAAAGGCACATCCTTTCGTCTCTGCAACCTCTTCCGAAGATATCTTTACATTCCTGAAAGCATTAAAGATTCGTGATGACGAATCGAGTTAGAAGTGAGTTTTTTGCAGACTTCATTTACGTTTTATTTCGTTGAGTGTAGATACGTTGGAGAACGCCTGATACATCATTGCTTTCGCACTACTCGAATTGACTAATGATGAGCAATGACGATGTACTTTATTGTTGTATCCGAGTATATATAATTGCGTTTAGATGATTTTGCTACAAAGAATGAAAATCAACGCCCATCTGTTAACCTTGGGTTGATTATAGGCTTCACAGTGGACAGTGACAGTCGTGTCCTTAATATTTCTATTTTTATACTTTCTGCAGTGAACCTCGCGAACACCTGAACTTATGATTTGTTTCATTAAAGTCAATTGGTGGTGATATGAATAATTTAAAGGAATAATAACGTAGAATGACGCAGTAAATCACTGACGTCATAGGATAGTTATCTTCTTCTACTTAAATTCACAACGAGAAATGTATATATATATAGAAGTAGATAAGATCAATGGCGTGAGTTTCTTATCCTCACGTATTTTTCGATAAAGTGGAGTATAAGTCAACTTTACATCAACCTTATCTTGTAATTAGTTTTGACTTTGTCATTTCGATATCGATTAAACCTCTTGGATCTTATTCTTCACTTTTTAAAGCGTCGTACGACAATGGAAAGTTAATTTTTGCAAGTAGCTGCTTGCGAAATATCCGCACGCTTAATATATTCCCAGTGGCATAATTCTTTTATTGTTGCAATGCCTCGGGGTAAATGATTCCATTCTATTCGAAAGGCTGGTTGTGCAGTCATTATTCGTTTTTCATGCTCGAGGCTATTGAGTATTATAGATAAACGAACTTGGGCTAGAAATGATTTTCTTTGATGCTGAGTCAACGTGAATCGTGACGCCATCATTTTTTAAAAGTAAACTTCACTACCGGATTACTGCGGCGTTTGAAATAGTTGAAAATTAGAGATCATTCAGAATTATCGCTCGCAAAAAAACGTTGAAAGATCATTTTTTATTCGATTGGAACATTCGAACTAGATATAATGGCTTTTTATTTTTACTGAATACTAGTTTTGACTCAGTATCAGTCAGCCCATGTTTCACGTACTTACAATCTGGCAATCCACGTGATATAATCATGCACATAAACAAATAAAAATATATTAATCACAACCGATTATCCCTTCTCTTGTTCAACCCATTCAACAATCACAATTATTCTGCTGGAATCGATCGCCTTTGACCTTTGAAAAAAAAAACAAAATGGCCGATTTGTCCGTCACTTTGACATTATCAATGTCTCCCCACCGAAAAAAATTACGTGGTACAGGATACCCTGCACAAACCTAATCTATAAATTCTTCCCGAATGCTAAAGCACGTTTAAGATCGTCAACTGGCTTCAATCTATCGAGTGGGTGCATAAATTTAAGCGACTAAGGTTAAATCGCCCAATGGTGACCAATGAGAAATTTTCCAAATGAAGATTGAGTCCAAGGTTTCGTTGGCTATTCACAATTGAATTATATAACCGACGGGTTAGACAGGATTTGTCTGATATTAAATGACGATCAAGGCTTACTCACGCTGATTGTTATCCTTTCTCAGACTTCAGAGATGCCTCCTTCACTCTGATCACCAGTCGAAACTTTGAAAATTCTCCAAGCCTACTTCCAACGTTCATAGAAAAAATGAGTGGACTAATTTATAACTAATCAATCATTCTATGAAGAGGGAGGGATTCGCAATGATAATTATCTCAAACACCTACGGACATGGTGTAGTTTGCTAACTCAGTGACACAACTTCACTCGCGTCTGGAAGAGCTTAACCGTTACTCAATGGCGCATGCTATACAGCATTGTCTTCTACCTGATATAAAATTTTAATTAATTCAATACAATTAAACGGATCTTGCACAATTAATACGTTCCAACATAACGTATTCCAAACAAAGTATCGTTTGATCTCCTTCGTTCTGATTCGTAAGTACACTGCAATTCATTCAGAATGCCATGTAACGTGATTACCTATGTAAATATATTAGTTATGATTTTTTCTTTCTATTTTTGTATTACAGAAATATATCAGTATGCAATATAGCTACAAGATCCATATTCCATTCACATAAGTCCTGTATTTATGTGTACGATTTTATGATTCAAGGGTCCATTAACTTGTGAGGTAGTCGTTGCGTGACTTTGTGAAAAATCTTATCCCACGTCAGATTCTTACGTAATGGATGCTTCTCTCACCTTGATACAGAGTCAAGAACTATGTACGTTTACTCGTGGGACATAGTGGGGAGTCGTTTGAGAATTATGGACGCTCTGAAAGAAATTGCATAACATTGTAAAATCTTGTTCCTTATGTTTTCAATGCTACATAAAACTTGTCGTGCGATGGAGTCGCGCGATCAATTTGTTATCGATACTGTTACACAAGTTTTTGATGATATTAATTAATATATTTATCAGCATACATGCTTGTACAGGAAGAGTAGCAATTTTTAAATGTTAATTGTGTATCTTGGAGTTTAGGCGTAATCTCTTTGGTGGCCAATGACCCTTTTTTTTTCTTGAAATTCCCTTTATCCTACTTTTATGACAACCGTTGAAGTGTTAAAGATGCATTTTACAGTTGATAATAATTCTTGCTTTTGAAATCTATTATAAAAATCTATTATAAATACATTATTTTTATTTATAGCCAACCGCTATTAATGTTCAACTATGAACTTTTAAGGATACTAATTTTTTTATCTTAATTATATACGCCTCCCGCCTCGACGGTGCTATTCAATTTTGTAGGTAAACTATCTTGCGTGGGGGTATCGGCGTTTCATGCGTTTTCGCGGTTGTCTTCGGTTCATTCGATCAGTTCAAAACTCACTTTCCTTGCGTACGGATCAGGAAGCGTTTTGTCATCATTTAAAAAATTTATTTCAGTGATCAGTAATATACTGTAGTTTGCGCAGTGAACGATTTCATTCGCTCATCAATTACCGTGTAATACTTATTTTACCACAAACAATCATCATGCAGAGTAAGTTATACTCGCAAAACGTCATTTAATTCTATCCCCAATTACTTGGAATCCGAACGATTGAACTTTCGTTATTTTATTAAAACAATCATCAGGAAATAATCCGTCGCCGAATCTTTCCTTCAAATAAGAATTTTTCAAGTGGCACCAATCATCGTCGACGTAGTATTACGTAAATGTAAATTGGTTGTACATATTATTTGAATCCTTGAAAGAATTTGCGTTAATTTTTTTTCAGTCATTCAAATCAAGTATTAGACTTTTTAATTTTAAAATATCTGTCGTTTCCTAGGCAAAAATCATTTACTACACTTATTGACAGTGGTCTAATTTCACGTAGCGGATGCCAATGGAATAATGATTTATCGATAGGTCGGCTGTTTATTTATGACACCATCGTCCTACTTTATCACCATGACGGAGTCATTATATATTTTGGTAATATTTCATTCGTCGACATTAATCGAGGGCTAATCTAGGTAATGGCTCGATGAAGCCACGTTAATAATGAAAGTGCAAACTCATTCTGATACAGACCCATTGTAATCCTGTTTTATCCATTTGTCAATGAACGATATACATTTTAGAATTTGTTTAAAAAAAATTAAAACTTGTACAATGAATTCTTCTTTGCCTCTACGTTCATTTGCAATACAATAAGTCACACTTTGTGTGCACGCGTGACTTGCAGCCTATCAGTGCTGCTTTCTCGTTTGAACTTGACCTCTTGCATTGAAAAAAAAAGAATTTCACTAAGTCAAAGCTTACTTAAACGTCTTTCTGTTTCATTGACTTGCTTAAGTTATCAATGACATACTATCACGTTTCCCAGTGATGAGGTGCCTTGATCTGAAGTCATTTGCTTGAATTTCTAGGCGCTGGATAAATCATGTTATTTGATTTTATGATTAATGATACGTCACATTTTTGTTTCTAATTACTGGGCTTAAGATAAGTAGATATATATATATGTATCAGTGATATATTTTTATATAATATCAAGTTTTGTATTACGTGTGTCAATTTATACAGAATTGGTTGGACTAAGGTCATGAGGGACTATGTAAAAATATGACGTGAGCATATACGCACGAAAAGCCTGTTCTAATGCCATCTGTAATCACGAAATGACCTTGGGTCACGTGCTCAACATTCCAATGCTATAGTTATAAATTTTATTTTCACGTGTAATAAAGAACAAACGTAAATTAATGACTAGGAATTATATTTTTAATATTTTTAATCTAACGTGTTAAAATTTTTCTTTGATATAGAAGCGTCAACCGAGGACAGCTTGGTGCTGATTAGGCAATCGCTGAAGTCAGCGGATATGGATCACCTGGAGGGAACCCATTTCGATGGTTCGTTCCCTCATGTGTTCATCACCCTGGGTGCTTCTGTAAGTCGTAATTTTATGACGGAACCAAATTCCAGAAGAGTAACTAGAGTCCTGGTGTTTAATGATTTTTTAAATTTTGTTCAGGGTGATCTGGCCAAGAAGAAGATTTATCCGACACTCTGGTGGCTCTTCAGGGATAATCTTCTACCTAAGACTACAACATTCTTTGGCTATGCTAGAAGTAAAATGACTGTTGCTCAATTGCGAGAGAAATGTGATCCGTATATGAAGGTGAAATCTGGTCAGGAGGATAAATACGAGGAGTTTTGGAAATTGAATCATTATGTGGCTGGAAGTTATGACAGCCGGAGAGATTTTGAATTGCTCAATCAAGAATTAGAGCAATTCGAGAAAGGAGTCTCAGCGCATAGATTATTTTATTTAGCATTACCACCCACAGTTTTCGAACCAGTTACTGTACATATCAGAAATGCCTGTATCGGAGAAAAAGGATGGACCAGGATAATCATTGAAAAACCATTTGGCCGTGATGATGTCAGTTCTCAAAAGCTTTCAGACCATCTTGCAGCCTTGTTTAAGGAAGAACAACTTTATCGTATTGATCATTACTTAGGGAAGGAGATGGTTCAGAATATGATGACTTTGAGATTTGGAAACAGAATATTTAGCCCTACCTGGAACAGAGATAATGTAGCTTCTGTTCAGATTACCTTTAAGGAACCATTTGGTACTCAGGGTAGAGGCGGATATTTTGACGAATTTGGTATCATTAGGGATGTCATGCAAAATCATTTATTGCAAATTTTATCGTTGGTTGCCATGGAAAAACCCGCCTCTTGTCATCCCGACGATATCAGGTAATATATAAATTTAATGGTGATTGATTCAAATATGATGATCCATTTAATATTTCTGGTACTTTTAATCAGGAATGAAAAGGTCAAGGTTCTCAAATCAATAAAGGCATTAGAACTTGAGGATGTAGTCCTCGGTCAGTATGTTGGTAATCCGGAATCTGATGATCCTGATGCGAAATTAGG
>JARQST010000433.1:622007-654404 GCA_030142225.1 Pachycephus smyrnensis | reverse complement strand
GCATTAGAACTTGAGGATGTAGTCCTCGGTCAGTATGTTGGTAATCCGGAATCTGATGATCCTGATGCGAAATTAGGGTATCTCGATGACCCAACAGTTCCAGCTGGCTCGAATACACCAACCTTTGCCTTAGCAATACTCAGAATTAATAATGAACGTTGGGACGGTGTTCCATTTATTCTTCGATGTGGTAAAGGTATGCAAAACATATGCAGCTCATGTGATATTAATATAACGTAATAAGCACTAATGAATTTTACATCTTCTAGCACTTAATGAACGTAAGGCTGAGGTAAGAATTCAATATCAAGATGTACCCGGTGATATTTTCGATGGCAAGCCTAAGAGAAATGAACTTGTAATTAGAGTGCAACCTGGCGAAGCACTCTATATAAAGATGATGACAAAGTCACCTGGAATTACCTTTGATATGGAAGAGACCGAGCTTGACTTAACCTATGGCAGTAGATACAAGGTGTGTACTAGTTGTACAATGAAAATTTATCCTAGTAATTCTATTACTATAATTTGTAAAAATCAATCTATTGGATTTCATTAATACTTAGGATTTGAAACTACCCGATGCATATGAAAGACTTATTCTGGATGTGTTCTGCGGTTCTCAAATGCACTTTGTGAGAAGCGATGAGCTTTCGGAGGCATGGAGAATATTTACTCCACTTCTGCATCGCATTGAGAATGAAAAAATTCAACCAATTCCATATACGTACGTTTATTTATGCCAATTAATATTTTAAGCCCCCTTAATATTCATGCTTAAATATTTTGTGGAATATTGAAAATATCTCTGTGTTACAGGTATGGTTCTCGAGGACCTAAGGAAGCTGACGAGGTGGCTACAAACAATAACTTTAAATACTATGGCTCGTACAAATGGATAAAGCCCAACCATCACTAAAAGGATGACTCTCTGGTTAAGATTATAAGGAACTATAGAGAAGGAACATGACTTGGCCTTACTAATACTTTACCACGTAACTGTGATCATATTTAATTTCATATCATTTTGTTTTGTAAAACGTTATTTATTATCGTTACAATTGCGTATTGTTAAAAACAAGTACTTGCAATTTTACCAGAACACTTTTCGAACGTTTATTCAGTTAATAGTAATAGAGAAATAGAACGTGCAGTTAAATATAACGTTTATATTTACAGTGCATTTTCTATCCACAAAATGCCTGGATAGTTGATCTTAATGAGGCACGATGATATTTACTACTGATAAGTGATCACGACGTTTGATAATCTTGCAATATTTTGAACACATCAATACTTTTAATTCTACTGTATAAAGTTTACTATAAGTCAAAACTTTACATTCCAACGATTATTCGAATAGTCCTATACATTCTTAATTAAGTCCAATTTATTTACCATTTATATAGAATATATTTCCTTTTTTAATTGTTACAGAATGCGATGCTCAACGTGTTGATGTGATTGTATAGCGAATTTGTTATGATAAAACGATTCCGTTAGCTTAGACATTTGATAAGGAACGATTATTATCTAGTGCATTGTTTAATTTTTTATTGAACATTACATAGATATATTCTGAGCATTCAATAATTTATGACATTATTGTCAGTGTTATCTGTTGATTATTAAACACGGACATTAATTTTTGGTCTTATAATTGTTGAAACTGAAAGAGAAATTGTACGACAAGACAAATACGATGAAGCGTGCATTTAGTGGACTCCAAAAAAAGAAAGAGCGGACCAAAAGTATATTGTAAATTATTGAATATATTTTTGTATACCGGCAATCAAGCTATTCAGCGTTAAAATGCTTTAAACTCATAAAGAACAAGTATATTGCAATAATACGTATTGTAATGAAATATACATTTGGCAAAAAAAATGCGTTTTATCTTTAATATAACTTCTTTTATCCTATCTCTTTTATCTTATATAAATTCTTTTCTCCTGCTTCTTATAGAAGAAAAAGAAAAGAAAAAAAGAATTTATTTTCACTAGACTCGAGGACGTAGTAAGTTTTCCTGTTGGCAAATAAAATGCAGCGCGCAAAATACTAGTCGATAGTAACGTGCGTTATGGCGGCAGAGTTTACCGATCTGTCAGCCGACAGTAGCAAAAAGGACAGTGTTAATCCTCGTGCGTCGCTTTACAAGAAACCAATAAAGAAAGATAATTACAGACTAGAGGTCGACAATTACGATACGCCGCAAGAAATAAGACGTCAGCGTTTACTGTTCTACCAAAAAAAGTTTGTTCTATATTAACCTTACTATTTGAGTTGTGTTGTGATTTACAAACAGGTCGATGTCATTTCTTTAACGTAGAAGTCGGGATGCCGCATTTAACGCCGGTCGAACGATCCTGGAGGAGGTACTCAATTCAGATGAAGAAAATGAGGAAATGGAAGTTGATAAACAGAGGCGGCCGATTAAAAGAAGTCACTACTATGCAAATCAGTTAATGATGTCAGAATGGATGTTCGAAGTACCACAAGATTATTTGGAGAAATGGGTGATGGTTCCCTGCCCTGTGGGACGGAGATCTTTTGTGATAGCTTGCAAAGTTTGTTTCCTTTATTATTTTAATTTGTAATGATTGATATTGTGCAAATGAGTATCTAACGATGCAACAATTACATTTAGGGCGAAACCAAAGCATATAATAGAAGGGGCGTGAGACTTGGACGATTCAAGTCTGCGCTTCCTGGAGGGAATTCCAATGAGCATAAGAGCAGTTGTACTATATTGGATTGTATCTGGATTAAAGAGATGAAAATGTATTTTGTTCTAGATATATTGGCGTGGTCTAATCAGCCTCTTCTCAATTGTGATGTAATAGTTTATTTTATCTTTTATCCATGTGCATTGTATTCCTAATATGACAGTGCCTTGTATTTTATATTTCAGACAGAGTTTAGATTCTTTTGGCTGAAGTCGCAGCTCAATGAAATTCAAGAACTGAAGGAGCGAAATACACTAACGAACACCTATCCTATTATACCATTGCCAAATACATCCTGTGATTCGAATGTTTATGAATTCTTGACAAGTTTATCTACTTTACCTCCCTTGGACGGATTATTATTTTATCATCGAGAAGGACAATACACTAAGGGACGAACACCACTTGTTACTTGGTTGAAACCATTTATGCTCCCTGAAGTTCTTGGAGTACCGGTACCTCCACCACTTGACGAGAAACCTGAAGGATACATTGATTTTAAACACTACGTATTAAGTAATTCATCAAAAGGAAAGAGAACATCGGTGGATAGCAATGTAAGATTTATTATCCAGTATCGATAATTTTATTGCTTATGTACACAAAGAATAATTATTGTACAAAATATTAAACTATTTTTTTCTATTTAGATGGAAACTGCAGACGTTGATGAATGAATATCAATCGGAGAATATTGTTGACCGAACAAGAATGTACAGGACATAAACGAGTTAGTTGTTTATCTTAAATGTTAACTACTTTAAAATGGGACGTATGTATTATTTCATGAAATTGACGAATGACGAATGACGAGTGACTGGCAAGAACGAGATTGTATTTTATAACGAAACAAAGTAAATAAAATAGCTAAAGCAACGACAGTTCTATGATATTTGATTCAATCACTTCTTTAGCCACGTTCTATCAATACGTAATTGCCATTTATGGGAATGCAATTGCATTGCTTTATCATTAAGATGTGCTGCTGGTTGAATTCAGTGGAGTATTAAGATGTAGAGTGTAAAGCTGCTTTAATGCTGATTCTTGTAAGAATGATAATACTCTATCCATCGTCTCGCCGTTTGTTATTTTCATCTGGAAACAATAATTAATCTATGCAGGTAATCATAATTATTAATCGTAATCATATTGATATATTACTGCATACCCTATTGTCTGTTATGGTTGAAGATGGCATACTAATTTTACGCAGTAAACAGAGACCCAGCTGTAAACCAGCGACACTTAGCATGTGCGAACGTAATATCTTGTGAAATTTTTCAACGTCTTCTACGTTTACTTTTAAATCTGCTTCGATTTCTGATTCTTTATTTCTTTCTTCAGCAATCCTATAAATAATTATTATAGTACTCTTTTGGTATGATAGAAGCTGAATTAGTGACGTTAATAGGTGATTGTGTATACGTACGTTGTCCATAGTGTTACTAATGTAGGAAATGGAAATTTAACAGTTATGGTATCAGAAGGTGGTAATCCTGGTATTCTATATTCTAATGAGACTTCTCCTGTTTTGCGACTTTTGTCTTCATCACTTGTCGGAGTTAGTATGATTGGTAACAGCCACAGTAGATCATCCTGACTGGCATCTAATGCAATTATCATACAGTCGAACATATGACCTATTATTATATGTACAGCCTTCGTAGCACTTTGTGTTCCTCGACAGAGTAATAATGGTAATGTAACTGAATTTCTGTTATTCATTTCATCCAGTACAGATCGCCAGGACATAAATATTCCCTTATAGATAGATTTTTCTCCATTTGGATTTTCTGTAGATTTTGCGTGTACCTCCACCTAAATAAAATTTGTATGTTTCTTCACATTAGCAATAAATTATCATTGTAATAATTACCTTTAGTGCAGAAGGATTTGTGAGATTGGGTGAAAAGTTTTGTATGAGTGTAAATTTGGCCTCGTACGTAACATTTTCTTGTGTTAAGATACTGGCAATCTCCTCGCGCAGTTTCTTAGCATATAATTTTAATTTGATTTCATTATCTGGGTCAAATCCAAATAGAGGAGATACTCCCCAGATAGCCCATGTTTGTGCAAGCAGCTCTATATAAATGAACCCGTAAGGACTTTATCATAATTGTATATATTTGTACAAGCTTACTCGAAGTAATAAATTATACTGTTACCTTCGCTTGCAATTCCAATAGCATTATCAGAATCCTCTGATTCTGAATGTAGCACCAACCGCCTGGGACCAACATTGAACTGTTGCCTCGGACCCTGTATTCCTGGTACACGTGGTGTGTATAATAACGTTCTTGTTGCACCAAAACTTTCTTTTTGTATACTTGATTCCATTCTGATATTTGTAGTATCAGTAAACAAAATAAGCCTATGAAAATAATAAAAAAACTCCAAAACTTCACCCTCAACACCTTATAGATTTTACATTCTTCCTATATTTCCACAGTACATTAATTAATTTTAATCGAATCCTTATATTTACTTCCTTTATATCAACACAACAGCCAACAACAAAGTTGGCGGTTTTTTAATGCATAAAGTGATCCAATAAAGGCACATTCACAGCTTTTTCGGCTAGTCGAAAAACGAATTCTTATTGGTCAAAATCATTCCTCCTGGAAAGATTGGCCAATCAGGAGTCTGATATTTTAAGTTGTACGACATGTCGTTCGACAAATCTGTGAATGCGTCGTACAAGATAGCTCTAGCTCTATAATAACCGGTAACAAAATAACGTGCTCCATTTCACCGACCGCGGGTAGCTTTATAATATAAAGGATACATTATTCTATCACTATATACTTTATACTCTACGGTTTTATGATCGATGCCACGGTTATAGCGAAAACCGAGTGTCGGCATGTTTATAGCATCTCCCGCGCGAAACCAGTGGAAGCTCCAGTGTTAATAATACTGTATTAAGTAATTGGCTCTAGTAAGGTTGAGCTATCGACTTGTTCTCTCGTCGTTTGGATATGAGCACTTGAAGAACGATGACCACGGTGGAGGTGACGTTCCCGTCCGGAGGACAACAAGGGAAAATTCTGAAGTGGCGGGTTGCGGTGGGTACCATGGTATCCGCGGGCAGAGTCTTGCTGTTGTATCACTGCGTAGCGCCAGGTAGTGATGCTGCTAAAGGCGCGGAAAAAAAGCTCCGAGCAACGCGATTTGGACGTGTCATCAAACTCTTGGCGAAGGAGGGCGATATTCTTCAGCCCGGGTATACTTCTTTCTTAACCTAAGACGTTGCAAGCCGCTGGTGCTCCGCATCAGCAGTTACTTAGGTCCTGATGCTGAGGGATCGCTCACTGGGACCAGGCTATAGTCATCATATTTTTATTTTGGATGTACACAATCAGGATCGCTCTTTATATCTTTGCGGTGTTTCGCATCCCTTTGTGTACATCTGAAGTCACCTTTGTTTCTTTGAGTATTAGCTTGATAAATCAATCTTACAGGCAACCTGTGGCTACTTTGGAAGGATGCACACATCCGACAGTGATGAAGGACTTGTGCGCGGAGTGTGGTGCAGACTTAAGAGAAGAAAAATCTGGACAGGATGGAGAAAAGGGTGTCGTCTCTCAGGCTAGTGTACCTATGGTACACAGTATTCCTGAATTAAAAGTATGCCCTGAATTAGCTGAGAAAATTGGCAAGGAAGATGAGCAGCGACTCTTGCGTGATCGCAAGCTTGCTTTACTGGTTGACCTTGATCAAACAATAGTACATACAACCAATGACAATGTACCTCCTGATATGAAGGTATATACAAATTTCTACTGGAGCTTTTAGTATTAACGTAGAATCTATTTCATAACAACTATATTATCGACAGGATGTATATCACTATCAGTTGTATGGACCTCAATCCCCATGGTATCACACACGTTTAAGACCTGGTACACGTCACTTTCTGTCTGAAATGAGTCACTTGTACGAATTGCATATTTGTACTTTCGGGGCACGAAATTATGCTCATACTGTAGCTGCGTTACTGGATAAGGATGGTGTTCTGTTCTCGCACAGAATACTCTCCAGGGACGAATGCTTCGACCCTGCGTCCAAAACTGCTAATCTCAAGTACGTCTGCCAGATTTTATTTATACTTAATTCTTTTTCATACGATGTACATCATATCAATCTTATCAATCGACAGAGCTCTGTTTCCTTGCGGGGATGATATGGTGTGTATCATAGACGACCGAGAAGATGTATGGCAAGGATGTGGAAATTTAGTACAAGTAAAACCCTACCACTTTTTCCGACACACTGGTGACATACACGCTCCACCTGGTTTGGGTAAATACGATATGCCTGACTTACCAGAACCTTCTGATACCAGTGAAACTTTTATAAAGGAATCTGAGAATTCAAATACCGAGAATGGTGTATCCAGTGATGATACAAATGTCAAAGTGGAGTCCGATACAAGTTCAAAAGCCACCGAAGAAGTAGAAGAAACAGTTAAGGAAAAAAGTGAGACCGAACCACAATCTGAAACAAATGCAGAGCAATTCAAGAAGGAAGAGACCGCAGCAGAAGAAGAAAGTGAAAAAGCTGAAAAACCAACTGAAGAATTAAAGGAAGTGTCCACGCTCAAGGAAAGAGAAAATGAAGCAAAAGTAGAAATAAGTCCAAAGAAAGATGATAACCCCAAGAAGAAAGGCGTTGTAGAAGATGAAGATCACGATGATTACTTGATGTACCTGGAGGACATATTGCGCAAGATTCACGCTGAATTTTACGCCAATATCGAAAGCGAAGCAGGACGTAAATCTCTTAGAGAAATTATACCTCGCGTAAGAGCCAGAGTGCTCAAAGGATTACGTTTAACATTTAGCGGACTTATCGCCACTCATCAAAAGCTTCATCAAAGTCGTGCTTACAAAGTAGCAAGATCTCTGGGAGCAGAAGTTACCCAGGTAAACGAAAATACTACTGTTATGCTTTAGCATCGTGAAACGTGGCTAACAATGAAGTATTCATTGATTATTAATTCAATAAGGATCTAACTGAAGAAACAACACATCTGGTGGCGATCAAACCGGGCACAGCAAAGGCGAATGCAGCTAAGAAAAATCCCAACATAAAAATAGTTAATCCTGATTGGCTGTGGACTTGCGCAGAGCGTTGGGAAAGAGTGGACGAGCGTCTGTTTCCTCTAACGATGAAGGTAAATACGAGAACAGTTGTGTACGAGTTAAAAGCATAAGATATTTTGAAATTTCCAGTTAAGAAAAGGCTAACTGCACTGAGCAAAAGTGTCGTTGAGAATATTTTTTTTACCTTGAACTAACGTTTCATTCCATTTCTAAGATGGATCTTCGACGAGAGGATGGTTTTCGGGAGTCGAGTAGCTGATTGAATATTCCTGAGTCGACGAGAGTTCTTCGTGTTTTAGAGTCGCGTTATTAAATATCAATGGAATATTGAATTTCTTGAAATTAATGAAAATGAGTAATGACAGGCACGTGGATCCAGGATACCACCTCCGCACTGCAGCAGTCCTGACCGCATCGAGGAGGAAGAAAAAGGGACAACCGATAGGTTCGCTGACAGTATCAATCCATTGATGTCTTTTACCCAGGAGGAGATTGCTAATATGGACAAGGAAGTTGAGGAGGATATGAGCGACCAGGAAGCTGATATGCCTACTCTTGGCAACGAAGAATTGGGTACTAAGAGGGAACGTAGAAACAGTTCAGATTCTATTGACTCGACAAATGGTATGTTGCATTCGTTTCCTTAAGGAAACACATTGTGTTGGTTAAATATTAATTAAAAATATTATTCCAGAGGATGAGCAAGGTGTGTCTCCAAAGAAGAGAAAAAAAATATCGCAGGACAGTTCCAGTGATGAAGACTCATCGTCTGAAGGTAAGGAACGAGATGACGACGACGACGAAGACGATGACGATGATGACGACCCTGTTACACGGTTTCGACGTGGTGAAGATCTACCTGATGATTTGGATCTTGGTGACAACTCTCAAGACTCTGTAGATATAGATGCATTGGACAATGAGGATGATGGGGAGTGGAATGCGATGGGAGCCGCCCTCGAGAGAGAATTTTTGTCTGACTGATTTTTTCAGTGTTCTTTTTTTTTATCTCGATTTCGTTGTTTCTCTGATTGAAGTGTCAGTGATTGAATGAAAATGGACATAAACGAGTGTACAAAAGGCTATTACAACCATGGAATTTCAGGAGTCAATGCAAAGTACAATGGATGGTACATTAGATGAAACTATCTCATAATAAAGTATTTCTGAAATGGAATAGTTATTTTTGATTTAAAACCATATGCAATACCTAAAATTAATACTCGTAAATGTGATGTGATTGTCAATTGTTGAGAACCTAATCGCTTCTAATTATATAATTGTAAATTTGTACAGAACCTCATTGATTGCATTATTATAAGATCAGACAAAAGATCTATCTCGTAATCATTACCAGTGAAATCTTCACGCAAGTTCAAAATCCTTTTGATGTAATCATAAAACTTTTTTGTATATTAAACTTCCTACTAAACAAAATTGAGTAACAAGAGATGCTTTTGATTTATGAAACTTTATTAACTATGGTACAGAGTGAATACATTACTGAACTGCGTGAGTTTGAGGGTCATCAGGATCTTCGTGATATTTAACGTATCCCTCTTTATGACTGAAGTCGAGTTTACCTTCTTGACTACCTCTCGGTGGTGCCTTATCATAATCAAAGGCATTCTCTGATTTTCCATAGATCTCACGAGTTCTCGTTAGATCATCCCTAATTGATAAATATGATAGGCAATTATCCACATATTCTTGGGTCTGATTATCGAACAATCTAATAAAAATATTAAATACCTGTATTTGCTAACGACACATTTCTTTCCGGTTATAGGGTCAGTAATATCACCAAGGGGATATACAACATTCACTACCTATAGATTCAGAAAGATATCAATAAAATTTACATTATATAAAACTTTAACATATATAGATAGAGATGAATACTTTTCAACGCAAATTAAAACTTGTCCTACCGTTGAATAATAAGTTTAATTATTTTATTTATACCTTGTGAGAAATGATACGTGTTAATCTCGATGGCAGGGTCTGCACCAGGACGGTGTCACCCGTTTTACAAAGTTTCTGTGGATCATGAGCATAAACATACTCATGCTTATTGAAATACTGAAATGTTAATAAAGTGCACCATTAGATAACCTCAAAACGCAGTAGAATTAAATGACAGAGTACGTTACAATGTCATAAGGTGAATGCTTACCATATTTAAATGTGAGTCAAAGTCCAATTTTTTCACACGAATTTTCGCAGCATTTTCTTTCATCGACGGTACGCATTGTCCCAACAAAAGGGTCAATGCTTGCTTTCCTTTTCGGGCTGCCATTGTTGTTACAAACTTATCACGCGGCGAGCACCGACGAGATCCGCGCAACTGCGGCAGATCTCCAGGAATTGTTTTAAATATCAACTATAAAGACCTTATTCTTTTAAGCATTGAGGAACAGAGTACTTATAACGGATTTAAATACAAGAAAGACATTAGTTAATTGGTAATTAATATACTCTGTAGCGAGTCACAATATCAATGTACAGATATTTTATTTATATCAACGCGCAGTATGCGTGTACCAAGATTAACGTCTGGACGAATTAGTGATTTACATTTGGACAACTATCTGAAAGTAATCTAGAGAATAAATGAGAATTAGTAAACAATAGATATAATATTATACTTTTTATCAATTAAAGTTCTTAACGACTACTGCATCTTATTTGACTACTTTGCAAGCTCTAGCTGGCACAACTTAATTATGTAACATAGAAAAAAAATGTGAGAACAATAGAACAGAATAATCAGTCAATACGATTCATTTCGAAAAAATTCTTTTGTATCCCCTAAATGCATTGTTATCCCCTTATGATTTCTTTCCTATGAAGAAATCCTATATAAACGCTTGACGTCGTATCTCCTAAGTTTCAAGATAGTAAAATTACTAGCGCGTCTAGATTGCCTTTAGCGTGATCTACGCTTGTGATACGTTTTACCGTACTTGGCATATTACTACCGATTTGTTACTGTTTATTGTATCCATGGATAACAACAGAAAATCTTTTGTATGACGTTTATATTAGTCAACGTATGTATCAATCAAAATCGACTTTCGAAAATGATCCTTCGACGTAAGGATGTCGAATTAGCTCGAAAAACCTGGAGATCAGTGTTTTGAGTTTGCGTGATGTCTACGACCTTTTTGAAAAGTAAGTTTCGCAAACGCTCACTACGTTTTCGACAGGTTATCTAATTGTTTACGAGACGATGATATTTTGTTGATGTTATACAGAGTACAAGGTACTACAAAAAATTGGCGAAGGATCCTTCTCAGAAGTGTTAAAATGTCAGGATCGAGAAAGCGGAATGCTCTACGCGGGGAAACGGCTGAAAAAAATTTATCAGAAGTAATCGCGAAAGTCAGGATATTTTGAAAATATATTGAATGATTTTCAATTTGCAGCATGAATGAAATCTTAGAAAGCGCCGAGGTAATAGCAATGAGAAAGATCAGTCGGCATCCAAATATTCTATACATGGTTGAATCCCACTGGTACATGATCCAAGTTAATTGTACACTATAAATTAAAAAGGTTCTCATTCGTTACAATATTAAATTTTTTTTATTAGCGATCCCTTACCAGGAAAAGTCACGCTAATATTCGAGTTGATGGACATGAGTCTCTATGACATGATGAAAGCAAGAAAAGGGTATATATATATAACGTTATCATCCCTTATCATAAATATTTTAAATTAATTTCGTTTTCCAATAGACGTATCATTCTAGAACAAAGAGTCAAGGCGTATCTGTACCAATTACTTAAGGGACTGGAACATTTGCATAGACATGGAATCTTTCATCGCGATATTAAGCCAGAAAATATTTTACTGATGGTAATACCATTTGCCAACTACATATGGACTACCGATATTTATCACAATAAGATTTATAGGGCGACGTAGTAAAACTTGCGGATCTTGGCTCGATTCGTGGAATTTACAGTAGGCCACCGTATACTGAATATATATCAACCAGATGGTATCGTTCACCAGAATGTCTTTTAACAACTGGTTTCTACGGTCCCAAAATGGATGTCTGGGCAACCGGTTGCGTTTTCTATGAATTACTAACGTTAGTCCCATCGCATTGGAATACAACAGAACAAGTAGCCATAGCAAATTAAATTAACAGAATTATTACAGCAACGTATTTTTCAGGCTAAAACCATTATTTCCTGGTGCGAATGAGGTGGATCAAATAACAAAAATTCATGCGATCTTAGGAACACCTCATGCAAGAGTGGTTGCCAAATTTCGCAGGCAGTAATGTTACAATTTCTTATTATTTATGGTATTCCTACTGTCTTTGTCATGGCATAGCAATGACAATAGTTAAACTGTACGCAGCAAGTCTAGAAACTGCGAGTACTTCTTTCCAAGCAAAGGAGGTTCTGGTGTTGGTAATTTATTGCCACAATCGTCTGAAGCAGGTAGAGACATTCTTAAGCTGATGTTAATATATGATCCTGAGAATAGAAGTAACGTCAAGAGACTCCTGGATCATAGATACTTCAGTGACTTGCGGTTTGCTAGAGTGAAAAATAATGGAGGATTATTACTTTCATTAGAAATCATTTTATTCTCAGAGAGAACGAGTCACCAAGGCAGTTGAATACTGTGACAGTATCAAACTCATCTCATGATCCATATCAATGGCGAAATCCGGTTCTTTTGAGTTACATAACGTCGGAACGTCGTCGCAAAGCAAAAGTAATCCTTAGAGTTTCTGTATATTTTCTGCCTTACAGATAGTATTCTTGTTTCAGCCATTATCCATTCAGAAACCAAAACCTCGTAGCAATATGACCAAAGCGCCAAGAGTCGTGGCATCTAGTCTTAATGCCAGGCCTAGTCTTCTGTCAAATAGATCAAATTTATCAAAAATGACATGGTCAGATAAAAGCAATGCGAGTATTGCTGATGATTCTAAAATATCTGAAGAAACGTGGGCAGCTGAAAATAATGTATATTCCTCAAGGAGATTACTTGGCGTGTTAAAAAATGCTGAGAAGAATGTAAAGGTATTGTTATGATCTTAGAGAATATTATAACTAATTATGATAAATCATTACATAAATCATTTAACATGTATAGAATGATTTATATGAAGTATCGGATGACTCAAATTGGAAGTTACCAACTATAAAGTATAGTGGTAAAACCATTGCTTCTAAAGGAAGTAGTACGAGCACACTGAGATCAAAAAGTTTGTTAGTTAAAAATGATTTCTCAAATTATGGCAGTCAATATAATTTTGGTGGATTGAATACGATGGATCATGAGTGCGAGGATAGAATGCACAGTAGTGATCATACAACTATTAATGAGGTTTATCAGAATCATTCTTATGAAAGGTACGATCAAATAAGATATGTCAAGACTACTAAAGTTTCTGCATTATTTTCAATATTTATATTAAAATTTTATCTAGTTTTCTGCCATACATTGCTCCTTATAAATTTGATGGACGTTATTACGGTTTTCCTGTTGGCCCAAATGGATCAGCACCGAATCAGAATTACAATGCAAAGCCATTTACATACACTAATAGACATCGAAGGGCAAGATTGGCTACTATAATTGAACAACCCTCACCCGATATCAATGCCAGAAAAATGTCAGCACAGATGAAATCGCCAAATACAAAAAGTCCAGCCAAAAAGATAGCCAAGCACGAGATCTCAAGCAATCCTAACGTCCGTACGGTATTGCCAAAGAAACTTAAACCTAGTCCCAGAAGAATATACGACAGGCGTATCAGATATGATACAAAAACAATAACAAGAAATATTAACACTAACAATTGAAGGAGTTAAATTTCATTCTGTCCAACTCATCCACGAGTCTTCCTTCTATCAAATTTCAAAGCTTTATTCGATAGAAATTTACAGAACATTGTACTTTACATAAAAATATTTGCTTCTCAAAAGAATTACGCGAGAGTAATACATCTAATTCACTTTACATTAAAGTATCGCAATATACGCATAGGATTCCAAGGACTATTCACACACTGATCATCTTAAAATTAATGATCTGATGATCATATGCCGTGACGACGACGAATATATCGTTAATAGGAAGAACAAATGTTACTGTGAGTTAAGAGTAAATTATTTCTGCAATGACAGGATCTTCACGCCGTGTAATAACATAGGTATTAAAAACTCTTATATTATATGAAATAAATGTATAAATGTTTCCTTACAGTTCAATAATCGTCCTTACACTTTCCACAGGGATCCTAACTACGCCCGTGGGAAGTGTAGTTATTTTTATTATAAAATTATTGCACCTCTTCCTATCGTACTACAAGATGAGGTAGGTGTATGCAGAATCAAATTATACCTACATTTTATTTCTGCAATTTCCATACGCAGTAGACTGATGTGGCAAGGTACTTCCTCATGTGAACTCGATAAGAATAAATACTATTTTTCGGTTTGTCATAGTGAGACAACATAGTTTTAGATAATACATCCTTTTCCATATAACCAATCCAATGAGCGAATATATCTTACCTCATCAATATCACCCATAGATAACACCATTAAAATTTAAGTTATCGTCTTATGAATTAAACTTTAGTAACATAAAAATAATGTTTCTCGTATTATCTCATAAGATATAAAAGGGGCTAGTCTTCTTTTAATTTCGCATCACTTTAAAAATCTCGAGAACAAGTAGGCGAGTCGTAGAAAATTATTCGTATCATGATTTTTCGATTCAGAGCCATTATCAAATCAAATTATTCCAATGGGCATAATGAAATAACAATTTTACGTAATCTTCTTTCTGAGCAAATCGATAATTGAGAACAATTGTACTCTGTACATTCTATTATCGATTTTTTCATTACGGAACTCGACACTAAGAAAAACTCATGCCATTATGAATTTTTCAAAATGTTTTCAGACTTAAAAAATTGTTCATTCATTAATGCCATCAGGTTTTTTTTATAGTGTACGCAATTAAACATTTTAACGTAATACAAGTCTCTGTGTAAAAGGTATGCAGTGCAATGATAATTCTCGTTATCACCAACAGAAACAATATCTTTTATCTTGTAAAATGAAGTTATATATTCTAACAAGTGAAACGCTTCCGATAAAAATCGAGAGTTTTATCATCTTTAATTGACCATACTATACCAGTTTGTTTTTCTGGTGTCGGTAGATCACATTCCAGCTGCACCATCATTTGTAATCAATTGTTACAATATTAAAGTCTATTCCACTGCGTTACACTTACGTATAATCACTTGTAAACAGCCAGGATTAGCATCCGTAAATCTGTAATCAGAATTTTTTCATTAGATAAATTGGCCTTCGCAATATCGCGTGATACACTTTTTTGAAACGTACCGTATATTCTTAGCGTGAAGTCTTTTGGAAACCGCAGGCTTGATTTTGCTCTGCCCGTTATTACTGCGAGCACCGCGACCAGTTATTATGTACAAATATTCAGATCGTTTGTTTTCTTTTCGCAATTTGTTTAAATGATAATCCAAAAACACTTCCAAAGCTTCTAGAGCTTCAGGTACGAACAGATTGTGCAAGTCCAAGGTGTTTTTCTCATTTGACAGATAATCCTGTGCTGCTAAGAATGCGCTGGCAGCTGTAGAATTGGCCATCTCCATATTTTTTGAGTGTAACTTCGCCTAGAATTATATGACAATTCCACAGTTGACGTTTTTGAAAATTTACATTGTTCAAAATACCTATAGTTCAATTACCATATTCGAATAGTACATAGCAACTTCGGGATTTCCTTTTCTATGAGCATCTGCGGCCTTATTGAAATTTTCATTACGCAAAGAAAACTGTCGTTGTGCCTCTTTCCTGGAATCCTGTGCCAATTCTAAAGCACTGTCATATGTTAACTGTTCAGTTTTACAAGAGATATTTAAATCTGGATTTACAACAATCAATGGTGATGCTGATCCAATTGACTCCTGAAAAAATATACGTAACAAAGTATAAATTTTGTTATACAATTTACGAAAAATAATTATAAACAGATCCAATGGAGATCTTCGTTCTACGTGCTTTGCATACCTGAGGCTTAACGCATTCTTCTTTGACTTTGTCCATTAAGATCTTTTGTTTCTTCAGTGTATCAGGTTTATCAGGTTGTTGTCCTGTACTCATTTGCAGGACTTCCACAGTTTCTTTGAAATTACCACCATGAGCGTTTAAAATTTCATTCAGTGTTTCAGGGTTGTATGTTGGGAACATCTCGTGTAGCATTTGTCGTGTTAAACGCGAAGCTAAATCATTTGGTGTCTCTCGTTTCATCTGCTCTTTCTGTAGGATAAGAAAAAATATATTATTACAGTATCACTGATGATAACCGTTATTTAAATGGACTTACCATATCATTATTATAAATGGCAAGAGCCATTTCCATGTCCATCATCTCGTGCAGATTTGGTGCCCTCTGTTCCTCTAGTGCTCTAGCTTCTTCTTGCTCTACAGATTTTGCATACTCAGCATCTGTAAGAATACGTGTAAGACTATCTTTTTTGTCTACTTAAACATTTGCAGACTGCTTTTGAATTTGAATTTAAGATTATTACCTTTCGCTATCATCTGATCTAGTTGCTCCTGTTGGGCATCAAGTTGTCGTTGCATACTTTCCATCCATAATGCATACAGACCCTGAGCCATGGATTTTTTTATCTGTATCACAGGGAACAGACCATCCGGTAATTCGAATTCGGGATCACCGAATTCATTAGCTAAAATTTGAATGAAGTCATGTCCTAGATTCAACTCCATCACTTCTCCTTCTTCGCTATCATCATCTGTACTTTCATACTGTTCTGTCAGTGACGTAGCATTTTCTGTAGTCAAAAGGGAAGACTCCATTGCGTAAACTTCATCCTCTGCATTGGAGAAGTCAGCAAATTCGATTGCCTCTTTATTTAATGTCTGCTGTTCAATTATTTCATCCGGTGTAATATCTGGCTCTCCATTTTTCCATCTCTTTACCCTTAGAATATGAGGATTGTAACTGGCATCGCTGATCTTCAATTTCTCTTCTATTTGTTTCTTCAGTACTAAATTTGCTTCGGACACTCTGTTCTTATCTTTTTTCTTCTTCGGAGTGCCAGTCTGAGACTGGGCATTGGACTCACTATCATTTGAATCCGAGCTGCTGGAGTGTTGCTTCAGGCTATTGCATTTCTTGTCCGGAGTCATCTCAGTGCATGACAACGATTCGATACCCTGATTATTGGATGATTCGGGTTTCTGATACTTTAATCCATCATCTGGTATTCCTTCCAACAGTACATCGACAGCCCAATTGAAATCATAATTGCATAATTTTCCATATATCTCCATCAAATGATCTTTTGGGATGTTTGGGAACAAATCCATCAATTCCATAATACGATTCTCAGTATCGTTTACAATTTTACTGTCAGGACTATTTTCACTGCTTAATATATTGACCTCACCTGTCATAGAACTTTTATCAAGCATTAATTTTCGTGGAGGCTGATCGGCTGGCACAAAAACTAATCCCTCATTAATACTTCTATTAAAAGCTTGCACTACAGTATACTCAGGTTCTGAAGTGCCACCTACGTACGATACATTGAAGTCATAAGAGAAAGTATTAGTCGAGACATCTGACATCATAACAGTTTTACTTTCTTCCTTAGATAATGGTATTGATATCTCATCCACAGGGAATGGTGATTCCTTCCATGTTATCTGGTTTATATTATCGATGATTTCATTAAGCCTTTGTTCCACTGTAATAGGAACCTTGTCCTTATCGCTCTCAGCCATATTTACCTTAACTGATTTATCTTCAGGGTTAAAGTCAATCGAATCAACTGACTCTTCTCGATCCTCCATTGAGTCTTTAAAGTCTTCGCTGTCATTTTTCTTTTCATTCACAGAAGGTTCACTGAGAAACTCTTCGACATTTAGTTTTTCATTGCTGCTATCATGGGATCCTCTGTCGAGAGCTTGCTTCAGTTTATAATATGGGTATTTAAATATACTTGTAAATCCTTGTGGTTTTTTATGCTGATCAGAATTCGTACTGTCGGATGACTCTGGTACTTTTGAATCGACGTGGTCTACTGTCTCTACAAAATCTTGTATACCCTTGCTGAGGCTAACTATTTCATCAGCAACATTCTCTTTGTTAATGATATTTACTATGTCATTAATGACCTCTTTGTAGTCATCAAGCTGATCATTTATATCCACTTCCCGTTGACAGGATGAACTTTCATTGACTTTAGTAAATGTTTCATGCTCCACTGTAAGGGTTTCTTCATTAGATTTCGCTATTAATATATTTTTGTCATCTTTATCAGTAGGATTTTCTTCTTTAGAACTTTCTGACCCTGTTGAGGAGACAGTTGGAGCATGTGCTGGTTCTTCCCGATTTTTTTTCTCTTCAAAACTGGAACTAGTTTCGTCGTTGGATACTTTATTCTTCGCAACTTCAGTATTTTCATCCAGAGAATTATTTCTGGATACCAAATCAGAGGAAGTTTCAAGAGACGACGAAGTTGTCTCTTCGGTATCACTTTCTATCATATTGTCTAATGATGTTTCATTAGCTTCACTCTGTGCGGTACTGTTATTTAAATTGTTGATAATTTCATTCTCATTATCTTTATTCTCTTCGACACCTGATTCACTCTGCTCATAAATGCCCATTGGTGAAGTTTCCACTGGCACTTGAACGGATTCTACCAGTTTATCATTTTCTTCATTTTTAGGAATAATACTAAACATTTCCACAAATTTGTCAAAGACCGTACTAGTTCTGTTGGATGTATTTACACTGGTACTTGTCTCGGACTCCTGAAAGTCTGTATTAATTTGGGAATCTGATTTCTCTTGGACTTCATCAGTATTCGTGGATTCAACTTCTTCCTGCTTCTCGCTATTCTGTTTAATGTTATAATTACCCATCATCGTTCTGCTTGACTCATCCAACATGCTTGCTGTTTTGTGTGCGAACTTTTGTATCCATTCTGCAAATCCATGATCACTCGGTAGCATCCTAAATGCCTCATCAACTTCCATATCATGTTCATGGATTTTATCAACATCATCATTTTGTACTTCTACTACTTGTTTCTCTACAATTGTATCATCAACTGCAGCATCAGATAGTTGTTGAATTAATTGCGACGTAGAATTCGAATCGGTATCATGTGATTTTTCCGTATTTTCACAATCTATAACTGTACTTTTCTCAATAACATTGATCGTTGAATCATTCAAATCACTCTCCGTGTCATCGTTAAATGATACCAACATTTTTTCATTATCAATATCATTAATATTACAAGATAAAATATCCTCCGTCTCTGCATTAGTATCTTCTACATTATCTGACGAAGTTAGTTCGTCAGTACAATCAATGATCGACAATATATCATTATCAGGAATTACAACGTTATTAGATATAGTTTTCGATTCTGCTGATACTTCGTCATTCACGTCATTAGTTTCAGTCTCCAGTTCTATTATCTTCGGCTCCTCTACTTCCTGCACAGAACCTTTATGACAAACTTGCGAAACAGAGGGATATACACTGTGTATTTGTCTTCCATTCAGGAGTAGAGTAAAATCCCAACACTGAGACAAAACATTATCAGTATTATCTTGCTCCACACTAATATTATCTTCTTCCGGACTATCGCATTCGGTTATGCATATACTGCCCTTTCTCTCTGACCCAATGGCACCTAGATATTGTTGTTGTTGCATTTCCAACTGCTTGGAACTTTCAGTCGATTCGGGTTTCGACGATTTAGACAATTTTATGCCGTACTCTTCACCGTTCTGATCGGTCCTCTCATCGCTCATTTCAATGAGTTTCTTATCCGACAATTTAGTCATGAACAATCCCATCAATTCAGAATCTTGTTCGTAGTCCTGGATTCTTGGTCCAAGTACGTTGCCAAAATCTGGGGATTCAAATAAGCTTGTATATTTCTCTTTAACCGGATCATTAATTAGACAGATTTGATTATCAGATATTTTCGAGTTGTCCGAATTTTCTGTTTCCGATATCTCATCTTTGCCTTCATTCTCAACCCATTTGAGTTCGGGTACAACCTTGTCGGAAGTAATTTCTTGTTGCGATATCTCTGTTTTAGTGACTGGAGGAATTGATCTTAATTGTGGAGGGGTATTATTAGAGGGATATTTTAGTGAAAATTGTTGCAATAACTTACGGCCAGTGATATTTCTCTCGTATCTCTCTATCATCAACTTGATCTTGGCCTTAGGTACGCCATGACGATTTTTTTTTGCTAATTCATTCACGTTCTGGACCCACGGTGTATTCGGTTCCAAAACTTCAACTATGTAGCCATATGCCACAGCCATGGTTACGTACGGCTGCATTTCCCAAGATTGTGTGTTTGTGTTGTCAACAATTACTGGACTTCTGCCTTCTTTCATAGCGATGCAAACCTTTCTTTGATTATAACTATGGGCCTCTTGAAGTTTGTTAGAATCAAATTGATAGACACCTTGGCCGAGCATTATAAAATAATCATCAGTACTAAAAATGTACGGTGCAGGATCCTCGCCTATTGTTGAAGATACTATACTCTTAGCCAGATAAGATTTTCCACTTCCGGGTAATCCTCTAATCAGTATTAGAATCTTGCTACCCTGTTTAATAGCTGACTTAATTCTACGAAGTACAATCTCGTGCGAATTGTGCTGTGGAGTTCTCGGTGGTGATGGTGTGTTAATCATGCGCACTTCTGGGTGAGTGGTACGTGGAGGACTTTGAGTAGAGGATGACAAAAATTGATATGCGCTGATGGATGTTAGCGATGGATTTTGTATGCGGTAATCTGAACTCTCAGCCTCGATCACTACGTCGGCATCGTCGTCTGAACTGTTCTCTAATCCAGGAAGGCGATATTGTACTTTCAAACCACAGAGAGATTCCGTCTCGGATTTGTGAGCCTTCGCAGTGCTACGAAATTGGGCGACATTTTGAGGGGATTGAAATCTATCTGGTGTTTGTCGGCGTTGTTGCTCTTGGAATACATTGCTCTGTGCGAAGTCGTTGGGTGTCGGATTCTGTGGACTTTTATAGAAATTCTCCGAAGCTGACAATGGCTGTTTGTAGCTTTGCAAGTTACTACGAGATTTCTGAACATCCAAGTCCTTGTTATTGAAAGTTTTTCCTGTGACCGGTGGGTTTTGTTTGTTCCAATTATTGAAATCAAAATGTGGCATGGAACATTGATCGGTTGGAGGTACTATTGGCGGTTTTGGAAAACCTCGAAATTCTTTTGGTATTGTACCTTTGTTGTATAGTTTATTAGGCAAATCTTGGGAAAAACGATTGTACTCGGATAATCCAGGAGTATCACTTTGTTGTTTCAAATCATTTCGGTTTTCATTTGGATTTACAAAGGAGGGACTTTCGTCCGTCTCTCTAGACAATGTCTGAGAAATTGACCAGTTCTGATTAAATTGTTGTATCTTATTTGCAGAAATCTTGTTCTCTATTGGGTAATTAAATGTTATCATATTTTCATGGGACGAACCGAAATCTTTCTGTGCTAAATCCTTTTTAAGTTGTTCAAATTTTCGAAATTCTTCTTGTTGCCTTTGTAGTTCGTTGTCATTTAAATTAAGAAAAGTAACATCTTCGTTAACGTTACACTCTTGCTGATTTTTATCCAAATTCTGTATTTTTGTGCATGACTCTTCACTTTGCTTTGTTACAAAATTCGAAATATTGACATTCTGATTGCTTAAATTTTGGTTATTTTGGTTTGCAGTTACATCGACATTAGCCGATAATGTTATTAGACCATCGATAGATGGTTGCACTGAAATAGCAAAGAAAAGCTATTATAGTTTTTAATACGATAAACCTAGTGTATAAATACACTCAGACCACATGTTGCATCATAACTTTTAAACAAAAAACTAATACATCAAATATGAATTTCTACGAAACTTACATTTCCAATTGCAATTCTGCACGACAGACAATATAATATCTGGATCCAGAACAGAGTCAAACATCTCATTGACTTGACTAAGTACCTTTTGCTGAGATTCTTTGATATTTCTTTTGTTTCCATTGGATTTTTTTGTATGTGAAGCAAACGGCGACCTTTGATTGTTTGACGCCATTATCACTATATCCACCTGGCATTGACGAATGGCCTTCATAAAATAAGGCATTAACTCGTTATTAATTAATATCAGTAAACAAATATCAATCAACAAAAATTTACAGTTTCCAAGTCACAACATTGGCTCTCCATTAAGCATGGTGAGCATTTTATTATGGACGCTATTCACGTGCAGCATGCAATACATAGTTTTCATTGGCAAATGAAATAGAAATTTATAGTAATAATAAAAGAACTAAATAAAGAATTGAACAAAATAACGGGAATCCCACAGACTGATAAATCTATCGACAACTAGATGTGTATCATAGAAAAAATAAGACAATGTGAATCCAAGGAAATATATTAGTCTAATTATTGAAGGTAATAAATTTGCAAACTTACAGAAATTCACGTTTTTATATTGACCGAATCAGCAGCTTGCTCGAGGCGTTGAAAAAGAAGCACAGAATGTCAAAGACGCAAATTACGAAGCGCGAATTTGCGTGAAATGCTACTAAACTGACGTGATCACAAGAGTAATTATGGACAGTAGTACCATTCTCGTGTATGACCATTGCAAGAATTCCCTATGCACTCTTCTGCACTTACGATTCAACATTTTTTAGTGCAACTGTCGAAGTATGTTGTTGTTGATTCAATACTGTATGTTATTAGTAAAAAATTCAGCATGCTTTATGTTAAAACTATTAATAATATATTTATGTTCTTAAGTACAAAATAGAATGTGCATGTAACCTGCATTGCATGCACCTGACAAAGGGGTCGTGTAAAAATTCCCTTTTTATCTAGAAAATATTAATACTACCAATTACAGCACCTTGTTTCAAAATATAACAAGTATTTGTAACATTGAGCAACAATATTGATTTTTCTAAAAAAAATTGTTGGAAGTGTCCCATGAGCAATTTACTTAATTCTTAGAATTAATGGTTATAAAGCTTAGTAGTGTGACTAAGTTCTAATTTTATCTAGAGAATGTATATACAATGGATAACGAATAGACTCGAAAGATAGTCATTCCATTGTTTATGGAATCTAGTAAAATTTTCAAAAACTTCAGGAATTTTGAGGATGTGGCTGCCTGCAATCCGTGTTGGGTGAAGTGGAAGGTGTCGCTAGGGGCGCAAGCGAAAATCATGAAAATGGCATTCAGGCCTCGTAGCGGCGTTGAAATGAAATAAAAAGGAGCCGTGACAAAAATTTCATTTAGCAAAGCGCACCAGTGACAAACGTTTGAGGCGTAACGAGTTGAGCGTATATTTTTTTGTAAGCGTGAAGCCGCTCGATTAGATACTCTGCGCTAGACATTACGCAGTCTCGAATCTCAGCTTTAAAGTCTCATTTTTCAATAGGGAAATATTTTCGGAGCATCCGTTGCTCCGTTGATTTTCCGCAGAAGGTAGGGAGGGTCTCATCGTTGATTTATGTTAATCACGCGTCTCGGGTCTACGTCTGACATCGTCCTCTTCGTAGCGTATTCGCAGTCGCATTCCTTATTAAAATGCGTATTGATTATTGGTTGAAAAATAGCCGACTGCTTTTCTAAAATCTAGCAACCATTTGGCCTTGCCCCCTCTGGAACGTCGCGGTGATAGTCTCCGGTCAGCTGTTTTCTATACGTCTCGATTATGTCACGTTTCACGCAGTTTTCCTAGTGACGTTAACGATTCTCTTGAAAACAGGTGAGCAATCTGATCGTGAAAGTGGCAAAGCGTTGGGATGCATTGATGAACCTAACCTCACTCTTGTCTAACGTCGCGACGGAGGAGAGAGAGCAGGCTAGCCGCTACGAGACTAGCTACATCACGGATCAGCTCAGCTCCTTCAATTTGTCAAGTGGCCCGCACCTCAATTACTTGGTGAGGCACATGTAGTTTCAACTGCGAAGGAATCATTTGTGGTCATTATATCTGCTTTGAATGTTCGCATTACTTCCCTTGTTTTTCTTCTGGAGGGGTGACAGATAGTCTGTGATTGTGTATCACTGTGCATTCTTTGTTTCTTCGATAATCGACACGTCAAAAGTCTACCAATTATAATTATCTTAAAATTTTATAAAACACTGTTACATATTTTGGTACCGGTACATGTCAATTACTATGCAACAGAGAAATAGTGGGGATTTGTTTACAACCGCATATCACAGAAACTAATGGAACCTTCTGCACTAGCTATTTAAATAACTTCATGGTTAGTTGGTTCTGGTGTTTTTGCCATAATATCGGAGAAGAGCAGAATTGTTAGTAAGCAGTGCAATACAATCACTGTTACGTATGAAAGAATTGTATCTTTATGTTTTTTTCTGTTGATACTAGACGGCTTGGGAGGAGGAACCCCAGCGAGCACAAGGATCTCGCACAGTTTCTACCGGAGAATCTAGAAGAATTGGCGATAGTGAACGTGAGCAGGGACAAGTGCAGGTACCGCTCGTTGTAGGGGGAGGGATGCCTCGCAGTAAGCGGAGAGCGCCCTCCAGCACAAACCATCACCATCATCATCATTCTTCTGCTGACATGTCGCCCAGTGCCCATGAGGAAGGCATGCCTAGGCATCCTTCAAAACGACTAAGACACACATCTAGGTGAGCCAAAATACCACCTACAGTTATTTATTGCTGATTAGAAGTCTTGCTTGTCCATACGGATAAACAGTTGTAAAAAGTCCGTTAGACATTCTGCAAGATAGCTCCAAAACACTGCACATAATTTCCTACTCTTGACAATGACAAGTAATTATTGTTAAATCAATATTTATTTTACATTATTGCTGAATAACTGAATTGTAAACGTATCAGTTGATTACAGCGATGATTATTGCACAATGCAAATCAACAAAGAATCCTACAATTTACAGAGCAATTAATGACAGTTGTTCCTTGTCATGATTTGTTTAGGTAATAGATAATTTAAAAAGATAATCGGTTGAAATCATCTAATAGGAACGCGATTAGATAAGATTGTACAAGCGACAAGGTGAAAGTATTATAAGGCTTCCATCAAGTCAGCTGATTCTGCCATCTTTGTTAGTTTAGTGTTCATTTCTTATATCTCCCAGCAAGTGAAGTATCATTCATAATCCACCTCAACGTTCGGATAATGTGTGATTGCGTGTAGCACCAGTGACTCCTAGTAACTTAAGACAATTATTAATTTCCACTAATGAAAAAAATGAAGGCACTAATGTAATTATACTTCTCGGTTTGATATTCGCATAATTCTCCAAAGCTACCCTTTTCTTATCTATTCAGTATTAATGTCAGTTATCAGTTCCTCTCGTTGTTGTCCAAAAGTTCACGTCACGCCACATTCGTGTACAATATATTTTATTGCTCTTTCATCATTCTATTGCTTCTAACTCATCCCAGATTCTGTGACAGATTGAAACGTTCATCGGAGCTGTCAGATAATAATCCAACGGTAATCTAACACATTAAAAGGTGCTTCCATTACATCAGACTGATCACGATCCACAGCTGATGCAATACTCGTAGCAGATAAATTATGTGAAATCTGTATCATCCTCAATAGAGCAAGTTCAGCCTCTGAGATACATCTCGTCGTACACAGTGATTGCGAAAGTGATACGTGCGGTGAACTTGGGAAATTTCAATAATCTACTGTGATCCTTGCCACATGAGCTATTCTTCAATCCTAAGAAGATCGTGTAGTGTAACTTATCTTGCTCCAAAAGTTCATACCACTCTTTTGCAGTTCACAAAGCAGCTTCAAGTTATCACAAATGGTCCAGTGTGTCGTCCAGCATTTAATAATCTTACAGTGAACGCTTTGACATTATAGCAAGATAAAAAAAAGAGGAAAACAATAACAAATGTTTGGAAGCATTTCAGTGTTCGGCTTTCAGTGAGTGCCAATTTCTTTGACATTGTATATCAGACTGTTGTGTACGTACCATTACTTGACAGTATTTCTATTCTTTATTGTATTTTTATTTCTGTCTGTCCTACAAGACATCATTACGCAGTGATAAAATTTTTTACTTAGCTAATCATCATCATTACCATATCAATCTGTTATGCATTGACATTGTCTAGGATGACGTTTGTGCATTTATCCCAGAGAAGACGGATTGACGTGAAGCTCTTGTGAATTTATTGGTAGCCTTGACAGCAGACAGGTATTCATATTCAGCCGTTCCACCTTTGGCTGCACCCACATACGTTTTAACACGTATACGCCGAGAGAAGCCAATTCTAAAATAGACTGTCCACAGTTCTACTAGTCTGGCCTTCCCTGCCGCGCGAGTTGGTCTAAATTTCAGTGGCTCTCGATGTCAATCGTTTATTGGTCATCGTCACAGTCAAGTAGTGATCAAGCCATAAATCATCGATATTTGTGATCTAGAATTAAAAGAGCTCTCATACTTTATTTGGCCGTTCACAACTGTCGTGTCTTTGCCTAACGTTTAACTCGTGTCTTTAGTTAATCATTATTGATTCAAGATGTGCGTCTGTTTTAATTTTACATTTCAATTTGATAACTACGTCTTATAATTAAGATAGTCATCGTCCTCGGTCCGATTTAGATAACAAACGCAGGTTACGCGCTGTAACGGATCCGTTTCAGATAATTCTGGAGCATTCCTCGTTAATGACCTTACAGACATTGAGAATCAACAGGATGAGAATCAACAGATATATCTTCTCCGTGTATCTTTTGAGGAAATAGTTTCTTGTACTTTTTTTCTGTAAACGAAAGAATTCATTACCAGTTTCGTTTTAAACAATATCCTATTTACATTATCTGGAACGTCACAGCTAATCTGTTGGCTGGTTGGAATTTTTCATCTTCGATTTAATTGCGACAAAGAGATCCTCTTACACCTACGAAATTATTGCACCACGCGCTCCTTAAAAGTCAGTGGGTTGACCTAGTGTTATTTACCGTGCCAGTGACATAGAAAGCTGCGTACCGTTCTGAGAGTTTGTGAGCCTAAAGGAGCATCGGTATCGAACAGCAACAAAAAATAGACGGAAAAATAAGAAAATAATATATCAATAAAACAGTGCTGTGTTATTTGTATTCAATGTTACGCGACTATAAATAATTTTAACGTTTAAATTCTAACACGTACAGTGCGTTGAAAAATTATCCCGAGCGAGAACCGTTGATATTGCGACAGTGTATGGATGTCGAGAGGTTTGTAGATAACGGATTAGATATATTACGTATTAATTAGCTGGTACACCGTGCGCGAGGAATGAAACTCACAATGGCTCTGAAAAATATTTATACCGCGATCATACAGTGTGATACCGTCTTTCGCACGTATTTCGATATTTCGGTAATTCTATAAATAACGTCGCCGTGGCACGCGGGGAATTCGGCTATGTCTGCATTTTCCAGAGGAGTCCAGGAGACACCGTGACTCGGTGCACTTCTGCACAGCTAATCAGTGTAACTAAAGACCGCTTCCTCGACTCGTACTGCTTTTTATATATAATAAATAAGAAAAATCGAATCGACGTTGATTTACCGTGTTAGCGCGTTCCAAGTAGAAGATTTTTTTGCGCAGTGGTTTCAACAATGTTGTGGTAAATGGCTGATAACTCTTTAGCGTCATTTTTCTCGTTTAGTTCTTGTTGTTGTTGTTTTTATGGATACTCGGTTCACTTTAATGTACTGTCATCGCTAAATTTTATGTGCCTGGTGTTATTGTGCGTGGACAGACGTAATGTTTCTCTGCGTTATCACGACTTGACCGACTGTGACATTTTTAATACTGTTTAATTTTATCCTCTTGCATTCCTTCGTTCCTTTTAACGATGATCAGGATAATACCTTATTGTTTACTATTCGATCAAAGAAATTCTGCGACACTGGCAAAGCGGATAATCGTCGACTAATCTCCGTTTTGTTCTTGTTTTTTGTTTATAGCGCGAGGCGATACACAAAAACGGAAGATGTCTCCAGCGCGTCATCCTTTTCACAGAAGAGATGCGTCGCGTGGTTCAGGGAGTACACAACGCCGGATGATCCAGACACGCTTGGACCTGAGGGAATGGAGAAATTTTGCGAGGATATTGGCGTGGAGCCAGAAAACGTAGTGATGCTCGTTCTCGCGTACAAAATGAATGCCCGTCAGATGGGCTTTTTTACACTGAACGAATGGCTGAAGGGTCTCTCGGAGCTTCAATGCGATTCCATAACAAAAGTACAACAAAAGCTCGAATACCTAAGAAACCTGTTGAACGATCCACATACGTTCAAGGGGATCTACAGATACGCTTATGACTTTGCTAGAGTGAGTTGAATGTACATTTAACCTGCGATTCGACAAATCAATAAGAGATATCGACGAACTGATAGAGACGTTTACACTCGGTAAATGGAAAACTCGTATGCTCTGACATTTTATGTTTCTCTCTAGGATAAAGATCAACGCAGTATGGACATGGAAACGGCGCGAGTGATGCTACAGTTACTGTTAGGAAAGCATTGGCCGCTGTTCGCGCAGTTTGCACAGTTCCTAGACCAGTCGAAGTACAAAGTGATCAATAAGGATCAGTGGTGCAACATTTTGGAGTTTTCACGCACGATCAATCACGATCTGTCCAATTACGACTTAGACGGAGCATGTAAGTACACAGTCGACTATGCAGTCGTCAATTCCATTTGTTTATATTATCCAGATTTTTTTCTTGGAACGTAGAAAGTCTTATTGCCGAATACCATAAATTTACTTTCTTCTCATATAAATGAATTCTCAGTGGTCAACTGATGACGCTGTATTTTGAATAAAAATGGCGATACTAGCTCTTTGTCGAAGAATACGTGAATCGTGAACAGCGTAACTGCTTTATTGTTTTTCTTTAGGTTATCTAACATTGTTTATATTGTTTATAGGGCCGGTAATGCTCGACGAGTTCGTCGAGTGGCTGAAAGTGCAACGAGGTGAAGGATCGTCCTCGGCAGAAGCACGGGGTAGCTGAAACAACCGATCAAAATTAAACTCACTTTATTAACAAGTTCTCCCCCCCTCTCTTCCTCCTGTTATCTATCACCTATTCCAATAACCCAAATCCAATCCTTATTATTCTTGGAAACCACCAATCTCTTTTGCTCTTTGACATCTTCTATGCCTACTCATCCTCTCGAAATACATTAATCTGTTAATTAATTAAATTACCTTTGATTCAGAACTTCAATTTACGCCGTTTTAGTTATCGTTAGTTTTAATAGCGTTATATCCCTTTGTTCTCTCTCTCTCTCTCTTTCTATCTATCTCTCTCTCTCTCTCTCTCCTCGAGACGACGTAGCTTACCGGACGTAGCTTGTCCTAGTTAATTTTACCGTGTGTTCTGCAATTGACTGTGCTTAGAGAGACTTCGACGGGTATAAAAATAGAGGCCGAACTTTTTCTCATTATTCTATGTATCATTGTCATTTTGACATTTGTCGATATACCAAGAAGCTACGAGCTACTACGAGGCATTGTTAATTTGTTTCTTGCGATTAATTGTCGACTATGCTACACGGATCGATGCATCAGACGACTTTGATATTGCAGTTATTGCGGGATATTTATGTATCGTGCGACACGTAAGGATATCCTTACACTTGTCTTCTTCTCCTTCTGGTCTCATCCCGATTTTTGAGTCACGCGAGAAACAAAATAAAAAAAAGACTGCGTCTATTCAGAGCTTCAGGTATATTTTTGCTTACGCAAGTTTATCTCGTATACCTGCACGATAACACTTAGATCCGTTTCAGAGAATCATATTGATTCGATGATTCCAATAGGGACTCTCAACGATGCATCCAATCATCTGTAATCTCGTGGAGGATGATTTTTTTATCTTCCACCCTTAAGGTTTTTTTTTTCATCATTCATCCAATTGTCATTATCGACTTCTATTGAGATGATGCTAGTGACACTTGATCGTCTCTTAATTAATACCCACGTCTCTTGCTTCACGCGAGTTACCAAGCGACTTCTAATGCACAGTCACGTATAAGATTTGCTGGTGATAACGGAAGAATGTAAATCAATTTAATGGGATTATTCGTTTTACGTTAAACACAATAAATCAGTGGGCCTCGTGCAAGCGAGCTTGTAAGCTCGCAATTTTGCTAATCAGCAAATGGTTCTCATATCGGCAGAACAGTCTAAGGATCTATAGAAGAGGCCCGGAAAAAAGAAATACTTGTGGTTTCGCACTAGTTCAATTTAATTAATTAATTTCTTTCTTTCGACCTTAGTCTGCGCCTCATTATCGTTCTCTCTGTCACTCGATCTTCAGCCATCGTGTTTCGCGTTAGAAATTTTTTTCATTGTGATAAACACTTAGATAAATTTCGCAATATCTTCTTTTCGCCCGATCAAGAGACCAATTGTCGTCGTCGCCAATTTATTCGCCAATTGACCGCAGTTCTTTTGGCTTTGTGCTCGCTTTTTCAGGGCGTCAAGTTAAGCGACTGCCAGCTTCTATACTGTCAACGTGACAGTACGTTATCAGAGTCCTTATCAATATTTACTGTCACGTATTTTACGGCAATCGACGTAATGAAAGAAGCGACTACAATTTTATTGTGTATCCTCGAACGTGGCACAATCGTACACTGATCTCTGAACGTGGTCTTGTCTTTAGTATGATTATTTTCTTTTTTCTTTCAAATCATTATAGTTGTACCAGCAAATCATCGAGTCATTGGAACTTAAGTTTCCGTGATACTCGCAATCCTCGATGACCCCCCTCGTCCCCCTACGACCGTGACCTCCCTCCTCCAGTCATGTTATAAGTTCGTCTCGAAAATAATTGAATTTTTGTTCGTCCAACACTCAGGAGTCTCCTTGCGCACATAGATAATATTTTTTATGAAGGAAATGAAAAAAGAAAGGAAAGAATGAAAGAGAGAAGCGTACTGCTTCGCGCGTTCTTTCGTCAGCTTTCATTTTCGCAATTTTGTAAATTCCTGAACAGATAGCAGTAGGCAATATTATTATCATAGGCGATCGAAATTCGTAATTGTACCGTAAACGTTGATCAATGGATAGAGCTGTACCACTTTTTTGATGTAACAAAATTTCCGAAGTGAACTACTCGATAATCATTATAATTAAATAATTAAAACTCTTGGCTCGGTAATCAAAAGTTTGTAATCATACAGTGCGTAATCTGTCATTGCCTGCTGGTACCTTTTCAACGATAATGTGAAGTAACAGGAAGTTAAGTGAAGAATGACATGTAAGTAATTGTCAAACGATTTTCAGCGTGTTTAGGTAATATAACTAATAATAATATTAATGATAATGAAATAATAATAATAATAATAATAGTAACAACAAATAATAACAATAATTGTAAATTGTACGTAGGCTGAAATATTTTGAATAGTCCCAAAATCCCCTTAAATGTAAGTTTAAGAGGCTAAAAATCTAGGATAAACGAGAAGGAGTCGCGGCGACAGCTGAAATTTAATTGAAAACGTAATTATGTGCTCAATTCTCTTTGTGAATAAGACTGTGCGCAAAGTTGTCACAACGCCATATTCTATTGACGTTATTTGTCACGTTCCAGATTAATATTTTTAGTTTTTGAAACCGAGCGAAACTGTCGTAATCACGAAGTACTGATGATTCTCCAGGAGTACGGTGGAAACTTGTAAAGGGCCAATAAATGTTCCCGATGATAATTTATGTTTCTTAAAAACATTTAATCATTTGAATTAATGCATTACCATATATTTACATTCATTCATTAATTGTACGAAACGTACGAGTCTGTTTATTTACAATATCGATCGGCTTTCATCTTACTTCTTCTGTCTAGCAAGGCTTCGTGCAGGTTACCTTCGACCTTTGCCTTTTCTAATTGAGTGCGATCATCCTTGTTGACGCGTAATTTTTTGTCTTGAAATTTCTGGAATTTACGCCTGCCAATGTAAGATGACAGAATTAATTGTGTGTCAAAGAATCAGAGTGTTTTCGCTTGATAGGATGGGAATACGTACACATAATTTACTTCAACATCTGCCAGCGAGCCTTGTTCTTCTGTTGGAACATCTTTTGTGGAGTCGTCGATTCTTTGTGTCATAGTTCGTACACACAGAAATTCAGATGGTCCTGCTGTTTTACTCTGACAAACTACATCGTCTTCGTCAGTTATTGAAATAAAACAGCCAGTGTTACCTAAGATTGCAAGTTTGCCATCCTGCAAGAAGAATATGAAAAGCAACAGTTAAAAATATATAGTATAGCTGCAAAGAAAACGGTACATGAATAAATTGGATGAATCATTAGTACCTGAAAAATTGGTTCCCACTGTTCCATTGCACCGACCGCATCACTTCTGCCTACTACTACTCCTTTCTTGTCTACTCCAAGGTACTTTCCATATCCAGACTTCAATGCAATCTT
>JARQST010000433.1:602296-621907 GCA_030142225.1 Pachycephus smyrnensis | reverse complement strand
GCATCACTTCTGCCTACTACTACTCCTTTCTTGTCTACTCCAAGGTACTTTCCATATCCAGACTTCAATGCAATCTTCGTCTCACCAACAGGAAATGCTGTAAGAATTTCTTCTGGAGATGGACCCTCTCCTTCATTATGAGGCGCACCAAGGGTGAAAAGTCCATTATCAAGGGCTTTCATGTAAGTTTGATTCCCAAATTCTATGGTTACCGTGCCCGTCATTTCAGATACGCTCTTTGCTTTCCACCATCCTCCTATAAAACAGATCATTCGGAGAACAGGTAAAGCTGTCAATAAGGAAAGGTTAGAATTCATTCAGTTATACAAACTACAATTATTTGCACTTCAACAGAGTATTCTAGACTAAGTAAAACTACAAACCATGAAGTAAGGCATCATTATCCTTAGTGTTGACACTTTCTTCATCTCTTCCCTGTTTCTTATGTTTACGTTTTTTAGACCTTAAAAAAAGACATGCCGAATTAACACATTCAGTGCAGTATTACACAAATACTAAAGGAATTACATACTTCTTTTTATCACCTTTTAATACCAGTTTACCCGTACGAACTTTTTCGTATTCAGACATACTGCACTTTTATAAATGTACTGCCAAAAAATCAACAAATCAACTTCGCGTCTAATCAAAACCAAATTGAACTACATGAACTGCACGGATGATGACGCCGCTGCTCCAAGTGTTGCCAGATTGTGGGATTTTTCTGGCGCAGGCTCAAGAAATTTAGTAGAAAATTCTATTCGAGAGAACTTTGACGTATTTTGTCACATAGATGTAGGTAAGCTCATGCGCACTTATGTGAATAAGTATGAGGTGAAATGTTTATCCGTACCAGCTGGCAACACTGTGCTAAAACTGAGGACTGTTTAGGACTGTGGTTCGCCGTGACAGAACGTAGTTGTTACTACCAGTTACTACATCAACAGCGTACAACACAACGTGGGTCTATAAGTTACGAAACTAAGAAACAACACTTAATCAGTCATTCGGAAGGACTGTAGCAATAGTTCAAGCAAGGAAATAGAAAGAAAATCAAATCTTTGTGCCAAGTCGAAGGTCAGAAGGTTGGAGGCGTCAAGGGGCTTGGGCACCAGCTGATTCTACTTATACATATTCCATTGAGGACCTTCTTGCAGACACTCTTTAATATTTTATGTTTTTGTGAAAGGTAACTAATGAGAATTATTTTTACACTGGTAATAGAGGTGTCAAGTGAATTTGCACTTACACCGTAGGACAATAGTTTGGTTATCCTGAAGGTTAACAATTAATTTGATTTATTAACAATTAATTTTTTTTATGATCTGTCAATTTTATAATTCTTAAGTGATTGATTGGAATGTTGCATTAAGTTAATAGCAAAATTTATGTCATTGTGGATTTTATTATCTTATAATTGAAATAAATTTTCATATGTGATATGTATCATGTTAACAGATAGTACAGCGCAGGGATGCAGTCAATACAGTGCACTGCAGTAGGAGATAAAGCTGTGGGTAAAACATGCCTGCTACTTAGATACGCTTATGATGATTTGCCATCAGAGTATGATTCTACTGTATTCGACTGTTATGATGGAATTGTCAAGCACAATGAAGAGTTGTACCTTGTTAGCTTGCACGACACAACAGGTAAGAATTAGTATGGGTTATTAATACAAGAGTATAAGGATATAACATAAAGGAAATAACATTAGCTAAAACAAGTATGTATTGTGAAATGGAAAATGTTTTATAGGTGGTGAAAACTATCAGGTACTGCTACCTTGGAGTTATCCAGAAGTTGACATAGTTCTCTTGTGTTTTTCTGTTGTAGCACCATCATCCTTTGAAAATATTAAACAAAAGGTAAGACATTATTAATTCTCTGACTTTCTTTACTATCATAACTATCCGACCCATAAATACATTGCACAGTAGATATTGGAATAAACGTTAAGTCATCATAAAGGAATGTACTTCTGCAAAAACAGTTTACTAGCGGATTGTAGTTACTGCATTAAAACTATCTCGTAATAGACATGTTTTTTTGTGTTATTAGTGGCTACCAAACGTAAGGGATAATTGTCCAAAGACGCCCTTCTTACTGGTTGGCACAAAAATTGATTTAAGGGACGATGCAAGCACGCTTGAGACGCTGACGGAAAACAATGAGAAGCCGATCACAACGAAACAAGGCGAAGAGCTTGCGCAGGAGATTAAAGCAGTTAAATACGTCGAGTGCAGTGCTGTGACGCGGGTAAGTTGTCAAACTTAATATCTTTTTTCACTTCTCTTGTATCATACAGTATCACCTGCATTTCCATTTGCAGGAAGGCTTGTGGAACGTTTTCAATGAGGCATTTCTAGCAGCTCTAGGTTCGCAATAACGCGTGAAGAGGAGAAAGTATGACATTTTGTAGCAGACTATTCGTCTTTTTATCTAATCTTTAAATAATTGTCTCGCTATGTCCCATTTTGCAAGTCTCATTATTCATTACAAATAGTGATATGCATACTTAGGCGAACTAATAAGTAGTCGCAAAGACATTCTACGGTCAAGTCACTTAAAAAATTTGTCTCATCACTTTTTCACATTTGTGTCAAATCTAATTTTGTATTACGCGCTTCAGCGGTAATTTCTGGAACTACAATGGCTCTTAATTAACGCCATCTGGCGGAGAAGTCAAGAATTAAGAAGAAATTTTTTGCGAAAATGCATTTTCGCTGGAAACACTTTACCTGCTTTTAATCTTCCAGTGCTGGCGGTTTTTTTTTCTTGCCATAAGAAATGTGTACATCTATCAGGTCTGTGAAACCACGCCTGTGGACCACGCGCTACCACTGGAATTTTAAGCGATTCCGCCAGAGGTCGTCCTTAAGATACAATTTTAGTTCCGAATAATTCGGACAGGCGGCGTATAATATATTTTGTACAAAACCCAGCGGTTCAATTTTAGATTCTTAATAAATATTTATAAAATTCCTTTTTTAATATAAATCTTGTCATTGGTACAATTAAAAAATTGGTGAATCATTGACTGTGGAAAAGTTCAATGTCACGTATAACTTGATGTACCTGGGATCGTATTCTTGAATCTCGACATAAGAAGACGCGTCGAATTGTGACACCCGCCAATATTTAAACGTCGAGACGATAGGGCGAAACGGTTAGTGCATGATGCCAGAATAACAAATTTTATGAACGCAACTCTCAATAAGCGTTTCCTCGCGATATTTACTTATATTTATTTATTATAATAATACTACCGTATGACAAATAACTTTAAAACATTATTGTCACACAAAGTCAATGCAATATCTTTATTAGTCGTAGAGTTGTGAATATTTCATTACTATTAATCTAATCCGATTAATTGAATGCGCATTATCAATTATGAAAATTGGAATACCAATAGCAGAATGATAACAACGTCCACCTGCTATGACTCAATAATGAAAGAAGAAAAACACGCATTTGTGAGACGGTCAAAATATATTTTCCCAATATAACACGTATCTTGAATGCGTCTTTCGTGAAAATCTTAAATCTAATTTTAATTAATCGTAACAGGCGTTTCTCGTAAAGCGCAAAATATGAGACCTCGCAATTTTAAGGTTTATACTTACGTAATTGTAATATCGCGCCAATTTTTTAGTGCAGGACGTAGGATAACCTAGTAATGTAACGTAGTTAAAGCTCAGGGAATAATAATTAATTTGATTTGCAATAACCCTCCGACCTGTTCTTCCTCTTATCTTTAACCCTCTAACGTGAAAGTCTCAGACGTACTACGGGTACTGGAGCAGGGATACTTGGCTTAATCCCCTCCATGATCCCCTTCCACAGAGAAAGGGAAATCTTCGCTCACGTTAAAGGGTTAGATTGGCTTTATATCTAGAAGAGACTAAAGAGTACAAAGCGTTAGAAATATTGGAAATAGATATAAAATGAAAAAAAACCGCAAATCTTCACGGCGATTAGGCAATAATTCATCATCCGTCCACTGAAGGGCACTGTAACAAAGCACAGTAGAATTCGATTAAAATTTATTGAAAAAAAAACCCAAATTAATTTTCAAGGTATCGGAATATCAAGAGAATAATTTTCTAGTAAATATTTTATTAATCAACAACTACAAAATACACAGTACATAATCATATAATCAGACTACGATCGTAACTGGACTAAGCGGGTAAAGTAAAAAGTTTAAATCGAAAAGTAATATCAAAAAATTGAGCGTCTAACGAAAAAAATATCTCGTAGAGGTAAGAGCCAACCTGTATCAGTCTGTGGTCGACTTTTTTTTCGGGACTTCTGAGAATTACGAATGAATCTGTGCTATGACGTCGCATATAAAAATCCGCGGGAAATCACGTCTTGCCGACAGAGAAAGGAACCAAACGGATTCCCCCACGTGAATCGTGCGCAGATATCGCCGAATTCTTTTATCGCTACGCTTTGATAACATTGAATAATATATTAGGTATTTTATACAATAAATAATTGACTAGAAATAAATATATAGATTCGTAAATAAATACACATATGTTACATGTACTTTTGTTTTCCTTCGCCCCTTTCTTTCTTTTTTTCCTTCTTTCGCTTTCGTGCTCCTCGTCTTTTGGATTCCTCGCGGAAAATTCGCTTTTTGGAATTTTGCTATCGATTAGGAACGATTTACATATGAAATCTAGGCTATTACACAATGTGGCTAATGTATTTTTGGTCTTACGCCATTGAGAATCCGGCGTAACCGTAATGCTTAACTTTTTGACTGCTGCTGTCGCACACTGTGGTCATAGTAGCCACGGAAGGGGTAGTCAAAGGGTTAAATTCTTAGATTAAATAATCTTATTATCTGGAATCATCGATTCTTCGTTTAATCTTACGAGACGTCCTTTTTTTTCTTTTTGAAATTGCCTTAAGCGTTACGCACGACAACACCAGGAGACGTGGAGGGTTGCGCAAAATTTACAAAAATGTTTTAGACAATAAAAAAAAGCGAATAAATCATTATTTATCGGACGTGCGTGAAATTTTGATTTTTTTCCTGACAAAAAAAGGAACAATAATAATACTCTTGCGTTAATTGTTTATAGACCGACTTGTCGTAATAGGAAGTTTCCTTAGATGCACGTTCTATAAAAATATTGTATTTTTCGAATACGTCGTGCGCAAACTCCACTTGTGGATCTTATACGTTCTTTTTCTTTTCCTTATTCCCTTCTCCGTGCAGTGTCTTCAATTCAATGGCGTCCTAGAAAATAATATTTGGCCTGCAGCTTAGCATATTCTTTCTTCACGTACAAAAATGCCTAAAGAGATAAACCTCGTTATTTCGATTAATTGCATATAAAAATAAACGAAAAAACCCTGCGTTCTGTCCTGCGACACGAGTGAAGCTGTAGGTGTGCAAAAGAAAAAAATGACAAGTACAATGACTAGAATTATGAATTTCATACGTATTTGCATAGGACCAAATGAATAACGCCGTTCCGAATAGCGCGGGAAAATCAAATCATTTAAACGTACGACGTTAACGAATCCGTTAGCGAAAAAGAAATTCTATTATTATATACCACACAATGATGCCCGTAGATTAATAATTGGCGTGCTAATGAAATCATCAATTCCCATTCGTAAAATATTTCATCGAGTCGCAACGAACGAAATTCTCTTCGTTATCGATAAATACACACGCCATTATTACACAACTTGATTAAATCAATAAGAACGCATTGTCATTCATCATCATAATTGTCCAATCCACGTCCTGAGGAAGGAGATCGTTATTGATAACGAATTGAACTTAACCTAAAATGCGATTATGACATATCATTTCCAAATACTCTGTTATCGGCCTTACGATTACTTTGATTTATCTTAATTATAATTATAAGACTTAGACGTTCCACGGTAGAAGTGTTTCTTTACATAATACATACGTAATACATTGCACCGAAAATGCCCGAAATATTAAATCACCTTGCAATAAATCTCGAACCAAAACTCGGGTCGGGGTGAATCGATTTTGAGTTATCCCAATGAGTAAATAAATTTGGATTATCAGCAGAACGTATCTTTGATTAAGCACGTAAGAGCCAAGTCAATTTTAAGTTAGTTTCATTACCGTTTCACCTTTTGACCCGAGTTCATTGGCTTTCAGTCTGAGTTTAACTTTACTGCACTGACTGTATTCCCGATAAAGAAGAAACTCAGAACGTTTTTCATTCCTGCAATCAGTAACGTTCGTAGCTTCTCAAAGTCAGAATTATCTAGTCTCACCGTACGAATTATCCGGAAGCGATTATATCCGCGTGATAAGAAAAGTTTCGAGAGATCATAAATGCCCCTTTTGGCATCTCCAGGTAACAGCGATTGGCCAATGGTCCAATAAATGATTTCGCACTAGTTCATCGTCGCAACGTTCAGACTCTAACTCCTGGTTCATTTGTCTAGTTGACTGTTAGAGTTCAAGCTGTGACCTTGTTGTCGACGTAATCCTCGTCTTCGTCGGCAAACTTAAATCCGTCCTCGCCCTCGCCAATAAGGTCGTAAAAGGATCCTTTAGGTTCCTCCTTCATATCGACCTCTACTCCGTAATCAGGACTTTGAATTTCCTTCTGCGCGACGACGACGTCCTTTCTGATTTCCTTTGACTTATGCACCCTGGCTGGAGAAGCTAGTCTACCCCTGGGGAATTCTTTCAGTGGAATATTTACAGGATTCACGATTTTTTGACTATCGCAAATAGTATTTAGCTCGGTGATATCCTTATACCTGCGTTGAACGTTTGGTGTCTTTGGCTTAGATGATATTGGTAGGTTGTCATCTTTCCTCTCGCAGAAATCGCGGTCCAGGTCGCGAGATTCCTGGTGTTTGGTATCCTTTCGCGTCTTGGAACTCTTAGACCTAGCTTCGTTTTCTTGAAGAGTGCGACTCCTGGAGGTCTCCTCGACGATTCTGGTAGTCCCAGTAAGGACTGGACTACTTTTGAAATGACTATCGGTATCGTCCTGTAGACGACTTCTTACGTTTGCAGCTGTCCTGGTGGAACGATCTGATTCTTCGGATTGTTTACTGCTGTTTGGATTCGAATTCGAATGCTTTCGACTTTTACTAGCTGTTACTGGTAGTGGTGAACCACCAGGTGTCTTTGAACGATCATGATTATCATCGCGGTGCCTGGTTCTTGATACACCTGGTGTTTTTGATCTCTCGTGCTCCTCCTGTAAACGATTCCTGGTCGCCTTGGGGGTAAATTTTGATTCTGATTTTTCCTTCGACTCAGACCTGTCGCCATCTTCCACAAGACGATTTGGTATTATGTCTATCTGTACTCCAGGATCTTCCTGAGCTTGTCTAGCCAAGGATTCCTCGCTCACTCTGACACGAGATTCCTCCAGGAGTCTGTGAATTGGCAGCAACCCCTCACTGAGTCTAGCTCTATATTCTGTGATGATCTCGTCATGAAGACGACTCTCGCCAGGATCTAATCTTCGAGGAAGAATTTCGTCCTCTCGACGACGAGTACCATCAGGTCCCACAGCGCAATCCTCGTTTCTTGACTTCACCAGCATATACTCTGCGGCCGTCAACGCGGCACCTTCCGTATCTAATTTCACCCTGGATCCCAGTTCGCTTCTTCTATCAGGAATTTCTTCATAATAATGATCCTCCTCGATGGCTCCAAGGATTTCAGAATCCCCAGGATCCAGTGGAGGTATCCAGACCAGAAAGGCGGGATCCATTCCTAAATAAGATCCTGGTGCTGCACCGGCATTCACCACGTTGTAATCATAATAATCCAACTCCAGGTCCATGTCCGGATTCGCCAAACTGAATTCGGATCCTGGTCCCTGAAGAAGTCTCTCCCGGTTACGACGATCCTTCGACTCCTTCCCGCATCGCAACGTCGAGATATTCGAGGACGTACTCGCGGGTGAGAATCCCTGTAGAAATTTAAATAAAGACACCTCAGTAACAATTCCCACCGTCACATCCAAATGCCGTTTCCATTTGGTCGCTCGAGATTAGAAATTAATCAATTATTTCTTGCACGACACGACTTTAACAAATAGAATGACCTTTGGACTCGAACCAGCAGTTTCTCTGCCTTCGATTCTGTTAATTATCACGCACGGCAAAATCAGTATATATTTTTTTTTTAAAGCAAGGCGGTATAATGGAGCGGGTACCTTGGCCTGCAGAAGGGTAGATGATTTGGGGTGAGGGACTCTTACGTTATTCACGCTGGTCGAAGCGCTCGTTACGCTGTAACGTCTGCTGCCTTCCGAAGTTGATGTTTCCTCTGATACGGGGCTTATAGGACCGACCGTACGAAGCCTATAACACGAATATAATTATAAGAAAAAAGTCCCTAGAAAAGTAACCGAATAAAAATACTACAGTCAAATAGCTAACTGTCAAATATATCTGAAGAACGCCTATATAGTATCGACTTTCTATTATACAGAACTAGTCGAGCAATCTATATACGCAGAAACTGTACAATGCATGCAGTTCACATGCACATTCGACAAGTTGAATTAATAACGATAAAGATAACAGTTTAAAATCCGTTAACTGAGAACCATATTAACAGTAACCTTTTAATAACTGTACAAATAATTGAAAATTTTTCAAACTATCTCAATGAACCTGTTTAACAATATTTTTAATCTCGATACATAAAACAGGCTACATGCCTAGTCCGAACTTACTTAACTGGTCGGGCGTACTTGACCTCGGGTTGTCCAGGTGCCGAAGTACTTGAAGTGGAGGAACGTCTCGTCGGTGTGCTCAAGACACTTGGTACAATAGTTTTTTGCGAACCGTACTCGTCCGATTCTCTTTGCTTCAAAGTACCGGAATCAACGCTCCGCTCGTCCTCGACTCTGCCGTGTAAACAGATTCTAGCAACGAATGCAAAATGATTTCACGTGACGTTTAAGAAAGAAAAATGGACATTCAATTGTCTTTGACAATTAAAAAATTTCCCTTAACCCATAAGATAGTCAGCAGTCATTTATTCTCCTCTAAGTAAACACTCACTCTGCCTGCGTTTCCGTACTCTCATAACCGTCCTCGATATCAGCAGGAGCTTCCTCCAGTCTTGCGTGCCTGGTAGATCCTCTTCTTGGCAAGCGTACCAGAGACACGACTTCGGATATCAGAGTAGCTGACGAAAGAGCTCTTGCGCGTCTGGCTAGTCCTTGCATGGAACCACTGCAGGCTAAAGTGCATAAGAGGCATGGAGTTAACATTGAAAAAGATTGAACTACGTAGAAGAACCGTCAGTTTAGCTTCTTCAATGTTATTGTATAAATATTCCAAATACCTGAATTGTCTGTCAGACTGTCGAGGTCTTCTGCAATCTGATACTTTCTGTACTTGAGTGCATATTGCAGAGCAAGTATGACAGAGACAAGGAACATGAGTATAAGAAGAGAAGCAGCGACCAAGTGCGCAGGCGTTAACCACAATGCCCATCGTCCTGCGGCGGCCATGACTTTTGGATTTAAAAGTAACGTTGAGATTGTTGTTCCGTTATCACTCGAAGGCTTTGCTGTTGTTGTAACAAATATTTTACTGTTTAATACGAATAACAGAATATTTCCTACACCCTGACAGACTTACGGAACATGACGACGTGGGCGAGAAATCCACCGACGCAGGATTCAATCTCGGCTGCCATTTCGTCGCTGAAGAATTCCAGGAGTAAACTATTCTCGGAGGACATTACTGTCCCTGTTGGTGGTTCACTTTTATCGAATGCAACATCCGCAAGTAGTTCAGCACTCAGGGAATCGCCATCACGAGCTCTTATGTATTGTTTTGGACATGGAAATCTTGCTTGATCCAAATGAAGTCTCACCATGTATTCTCCTGCTGTCTGGATATGGATATAAAATAACGTTTGTCAAGAGTCTTGGAGCAGTGCTTGATTCTAGGAAAATTCTTATCATTCATGACTATGATACCTGAATCAACCAAAATGAACGACCAGGACATGCTTGAGTGCTGGCAGCCAGTATCATTCTTGGTTTTTCATCGGTGAGATTAACCACGCAACCACAACGGCATTTTGTACCCACTTCCGCCGTTACTTCCGGTCTGTGTGCAGCTAATCCTGTTCCGTGCCTGCATTCCCAGTCTCCAGGATTCCACGTGCCGTGCAGATCCAGCTCCCCGGCACCGCCACACGGTTCGGTTTCCACGGCTTTTCCCTGTGGACCAGTCAATTATTGGATACTGACCGCAATTCGAATTTTCACCCTAAAAACAGTTTTACCAACCTGACAGAATTTTGCACCGTATCTTGGAGGTGGCGTATCGCAAAATCTGTGACGATTTCGCGTGCCTCCTACGCAGGAACTGCTACAGGGTGTCCATTGACTCCAGGGTCCCCAACCACCAGCAGCTCCATCTAAATATTTTAAAGAATCAGTCCATCTTGTTTCATTCTTATATTATATATATATATTCCTGATAAGAAAACCTGCGTGTAAATAAAAGCAAGGACAACCTTCTAGCATCCCCTATGTATAAAGGTTAATGAAGCTGGAAATTCATTAGACGAAACCCTGACGTGGGCAATACGTAATCCCCAATAATAAAAGTGTCAAAGGAAGCCCGACATGAATTAAGCTTTGTACAGTTTTCTATTGAATCCCAGCCGGTTTATCCGATTAAGGATCATCAAAGCTAATCGGTGATACAATTTCCCCCCAGCAATGATAACCCAATGGGATTGGTTTTGCAGTTGCAATTACAGATATCAATTTTAGTGTCGATCATCTCTGTTAAATCCAGCACGATAACCGGTATCGGATGAAATCATAAACTAGATAGTGGAGTCGAACGAAAGAGAAAAAATAAAAAAGAAAGGAAAAAAAAAGGAAAAAGCGTGGGAACGAAGACAGAAAATTCTCTTGCCGCATTATTAAATTTTCCAACTCATTATCCAACTTTATTTCCCCCTTACATCAGCGTCGAGATAAAACAGCGCAACGAATGAAAAAAAAATCCTCTTCTTGAATTATGGATTCAAATAGTACAGGGGGCGTCCCTACGCGTCGTCGACACACACCGTGTAAGGTAAGGGGTGGGGAGGGGGTTTCCTACACGCCAGCAGCCAGTATGGGAGAAGACAAAAAAAAGAACAAAGACAATGGCTCCTTGTGGATTCATTTGTTTAACAAAATGGCACACCTGATTCTCGCGAAAAACAGATGTAACATTACGGTATAAAGGCTCGGGGAAACGATGAAGATTCAAGCGGGGAATTCGGTCTGGTTTCACGAAAGCATCATGCAAATTCACGGGTTAGTCCTTATGCGTATTGTGTATATACATATATCAAAGGAGCAAAGCTCACGGCCATTTCTCACCGGCGTCGCGACGTAGCTTGACGAATGATAGCGAAAAGAATGTCGTCGCGACGTCCAACTCAAGTCGACGCTTCACACAATACATATTATACAAGATTATCCGGATCAGTGTTATCAGTCGGATTTGACAGTTGTTAGGTTAGGTTATTCACTTTGAACCGCCATTTTGCTAAAGCAAATATATATATATATATATATCAGTTGCTGTTACAATTCAAATTTTATGATGACAAGAAAGTGTAAGGATAATAGGAATGTTTTTATTATTCGTCAGATCCCTTCAGGAGCTGCTATAGGTATCCCTTATATATTTTAGATCAGTTTTCCTTTTTTCCTTTTACAATATAAGAAAGAAACTGTTCGATTAAAGTATTTGAAGGAGTTTGTATCCTTAAAGTAATATTTCATTGGTCCTGTATAACCTGAAAGACCCTTCCATAACTTAGACGAGCACTCATGGTAATGTTTCTCACTTATACGAAGGGATAACTTATAAAATAAAAAAGGGCGGGAAGAGGATAAGCAAGGAAGAAGGGCTGGCGTCACGGCGTCTCTTGTAAAACCCTCGTGCCCACTTCTAAACCGCGTTGCAAGAGGGTTGAAGTGCAGTTTATATGCAAATGCAAATATAATTCCTTTAGCGTTGCTTCCTGCGGGAATCTTCTTGCCTGGTTGATTCGGCATTTAAACGAGGTTACCTGTTTTCTTCAAACCTAATTTCCTTGCTGGTCGTTAGCGCCGTGTACCGAGCGAAGTACCTAGAGCACCGTAAGAGTGGTGGAAGACCAAAAGAGAGAGAGTAACGTTTCAACGATCGGATCTTCCATAATCGTGTTGGATGAAGGTACAAATTGAAATTTGGCAAGAATAAATTCGCAGTTTAATTGGACCGCCTACGCAAATAATTTGGTAAATTTGTAAAATACGAGTTGTGCATTACGCTCGAAAGGAAGAAAAATACGATCGTTCATAAAACACATTGAATAATTCTCGACACGTTTCGTCAATCTAATACGGTATACAATGCAAACAACTTTTACTTTCTAAAAGGACTCTTTATTTTATCCATTAAGGGAGTACAAAAGGATTTCGAAAAAAAAAAGAATTCCATTTTCGTCACGCGAACTTTCGTCTCTTTTGACTTTTCTCGTTCGAATCGTCGCAAATAATGAACGAACAAACCGGGTGGCAATGGCTCCACGCCAGTCTGTCCCTGAAGAAGTCGTTGAGGAGGAAGAAAAAAAAGAAGGGGGAGAGAGAGAGAGAGAGCACTTTTACTTCCTTTTGTCCTGTTAAATCTGGGTCGCAGTACACGACGAAGTGCTCTCATCATGGCAAGCCCAAGATTATTTACGTAAATTGCTCGCCAAAGTAGCACCAGAGGTTCTCAACGTAGAAAATCATTGTGATATCCAATCATCCATTATTCAAAAGTACGTCATTGAAAGACAGATATTTTTCTTAAGCGCGCCTTAACCTTTTCGACTAAAACGATTTTTCTTCTAGGTACATTCACTGAAGACATTACCTATCGTACCTGTCAGATGGATCTTGTCAAAGAAACATAACAGATATTCGCACTTGAAAGAGTTAGTAAAAAAAATCCATCAGCCACCTACCAATAATTCTTGGAGTGACTATTGCCTGATAAGATTCACGAGACACGTGAGCAGGCATTAATTTTATGTCGGACGTATAATGTGCGTGCGTAGTCCCTGGCACGTGGAATCCGCTGTCAATATCGCATAATGTGATGAGCATCGAGGAAGATTGAACGTTCTGTATTTAGGGTAAAAAGAAGAAGAAAAAAAAAGCAGAAAAAAGAAGGCTACGAAAAACGAGGGATTTACAAACTTTTTCTTGGGACTCCGAAGCTGTTAGAATCCGTAATACCGATGGAGATTGTGTCTAAACAAATAAACTTCCACGAGACGAAAGCAACAGCAAGAAACTCCAGGAAAATTTTCAAAGTCCGCAGAGACTAATAAAATTAGAGGGATAATCAGAATTCATGAAAAAAAAAGAAAAATTCCAAATTGTCTCAGAAGGGAAAAGCTTGTTACCTATTTTCAGGAAATTCACTCAAGTATAACAAGATATTCGTTTATCCGTAAAGCTATGTTAAACGAGCCTTAAGTCCCATTCACAATGATTCCTCATTCCGTAAGCTTAGTTCATCCATTCGCGTGGTATCGAGTATTCCGAAATTCACAAAGATACCAGGAACTGACATCAAGCAAATGACAATTTCCTTTCCCCTCCTTCTCCATCTAGTAGAGTAGTAAAGTATCGTCATGCACCATTAAGCGGTATCCACAATGCCACAATCCGTCGTAGATGATAACGATGAAAATTCCTAAACGCAAGATTCCTCATGACGATTTATGACGGAGTCATCAATCCGCGTCGAATTCGATTGCGTGAGTCTGTGGTCCAGGGTCCGTCAGGCTTGACTATTTATACGAGAGGGTTGGGAGGAGGGGGAGACCAGAAGAGCCCATCGATTTTGCTTTTGACACGTGACGTATCACTGATGCCCCAAGGGGATGAGATTTGAAAAAAATTATATTACCTCCAGTTCTTCCCTATCCTTTGAAAATAATATGAGGAATGTCTAGACTTGAAGATTCCTGGTCAGATTATGATGATCATACATACAGGTTGCGTTTCTATGAGGAAAAAAAAGATATTAAAAGAAAAAGAAGTAAATCTGCCAATATCATAAATCATGGATAAATCCGTTGTCAGCCGAGACAGTGGGTTTTCGAGGAAGAATAATACCAGGCACGTTAATCGTTGGCAACGTGAAGTAATTCACGGTGTAGCATTTAATCAATAGAAGTTCGTTAGGGCTGCCGCGACTTGTATCTACGTAAATTTTCCACCCTCCATGTGAGGGTTGCGAGAGACAACGTAGCTACCCCTCTATCTGTCGTGTAATACTCGGACGGTGTACTACTATCAACACAATCCCTGCTGTGCCATTGGACAGTTTGGACTTGAATAGGTAGAGCCAGTACATGTACCAGATAACGAGACTGAAGCTGATAACAGAATTAAAAAAAAATTCTACATCTCATAATAAAGTTGAGACTCAATCAAACTCACCTGGTATTCACCAACAGTTTTTTTTTAAATAATAAATCTATTTTTGTATCATTATAAATATTCTAATTTTCGTGGTTTTTTATCACAAAGAACAACGAAGACCTACAAGTTATTATATCATTGTGGCATCCATTATGCCTATAAAGTCCCATGGGATTGACTGAAATTCAAAAAGAGGAAAACTTTCAATGAAATATAACCATGGCTGACCTTGCAGAGGAAATGTAGGTATACAGTCGACTCTGACTTCCGTCATGGCACCGTTGATGGCTTCGCTAACGTAGACGAAGCAATACTCGACGAACCTCTCGGTGAATATATCGCAGTCGAAGGTGAGGGTGTGCTTTCCTGGTGGTGCTTTAAGTTCGGCGACGTAATGGAGACTCGACGGAGGAGCCAGGGAAGCCACGTCGGCTCTGAGTCGACCATACACCCTTACGCGATCGCCCTGAAGGCGACAGGAAGGATACTCGAAGAGGACCGATACGCCACCAGTACTTCCGTCGCAAGGATAGACCGACCTGGCGTGAACGTTAAAGACAAACTGATCTGACCACTCGACCTGTAAGAAGAAAAAAAACAAAATGGAGTTCTATGGATAATGAAATAACATTGGTCAATAATAAACTTGTCTTATTCTTATTAGTTCCTGCTACTACGCGTTCCTGAGGTCAGTGGGTACTAGGATGAATTTTCCTAGACACTATCTAACCTAACCTCTCATCTTGTCCAAGGATGTATATACTCACCTTGATGTAAGCGCTGGTAGTTGGAGCACTGGGATTAGCGTCTGTTGGCTTCAGTCTGAGGGCGTAGTGGCCAGCCAATCCGAAAAATTCGCACCGTAGAGTAACGACCCTTTGAAGAGGAAACCCTTTGACCTCCTCGGTGTACAGCGCCTGCAAGCCGCGAGACTTGATTTCTGCCTTGCAGTGGAGTTGGGATGAATGGATGGAAAATACTAATCCACGAGATTGAGGAAGTAGATTGAAGCACGGAAAATTTCGTAGAAATAGAATGGTATACCAGGGATAGAAAAAGAAATGCTACAAGAAGTATCGAGGATCTACTCAGAGTTTGATGACCTGAGAAAGCAGTTAAGTTTCCCTGCTTTTATCTGCCATTTCCAAGTTTACCTGCACGTGACTCTTATTACGTGGATCACAGGATAACACGCTGGCACCGCAATATATGAGCTGTAAAGAGTACGTGGTTACGGGAACTCCTGCAGATGGTGTACAGGATATACCGGCGTATTCCAAAGTCGCCAGAACTGGCTGTCCGGGATAAGTTTTCAAGTGTTGCGGTTCCAAGGACAAAGAAGGAGTCGGCCATCTTACATCCAGACTGGTTCTCATCTAATACAAGAAGAGAAGTATGAAATATTATAGTTAAAAATTTTTTCTATAAACCACCATCTATTGGTAAGTCCCTCCCCCCATCAATTACTTAATAATAGAAAAGTATACCTGAAGCTCATGCAGGTCGGTGACGTCTATAAATTTCGCCTGGGACGCCAAAGACTTTTGCTGTAGCTGAAGAGAGTAAGTGCCGCCCCGTGAAAAGAAGCCGCAGGGTATCGTGAGGGAGACATTTCCACCGGAAGCTGCTACATTTTCCACGGGAACTTCGCCAACCAGCTCCGAGGTGAAGCCATCCAGTCGCAGAACTCTGACATTGCACAGAGGAACAATATTAATAGCAGAGACAATAGAGACTCCATTTTTTATTTCCTGCTCTTTACCAAGAGGATCGTTCGAGAATTGCAACCATGATGACGTCCATTCTCATGGTGGGTTTTCACGATATTTCAGGGAAGCCTGGGAGGGTTGGTTCGGCTTGAAGAGGTAGGAGGGAAAAAAGAGGAAACAAAGGAAATGGATTAATGGGCTGTTAGCAGCTCGAACGGGCTAATCATCCGTGGACAGGTCGATCCATTCGACGCGAAGTGATTGACGAGAAACTCGAGAGCTATAAGAGCCGATATCGTCCACGTCACCAGGTTGGAAAAAAAGGAAACAAATGAAGGGAAAAAGAAATCATGATAATAAAAGGAAGTTCAATTCCTATAAAGAAATTTTTATTTTTTTACCTAAGGACCAACGGTACTCCGGATGCTTCGTTACGACTTTGACCTTCTACCTCGTCATCCTCGTCCTGTTCCATAATGATATCCGCATCCTCGGTGGTGGTCGGCACCGAAGTCGCGGATTTTTCGAATATCGGTAATTCCAGAATTAAAACCGACAAATTTCCAGATAATGCCGTATGGGAGGCGGCTACGATTAACCTTGGAGATACGGAGTGCTCCAATGCCAGCATGGCCCCCGATATACCTGGAAACCATATAGAAACGTATAGGGTGACTCAATTTATCATTGATACATTCATTAATTGTCGGCTGCTAACAATCATATATATATAGCTACGTACTTTAATTAATTATTAATCAAACCATGCATTCCGTATGGTTAGTGCTTAATTAATGAAATGACAAAATTCCAGGAGATATCAATATTATGCCAAGAAACACGATGAAATAGGAATCTACAAATATTTAATTAGCATTATATAAATTGATGAATATTACCCATGGATTAATATATATACAATATGTATTTGAGCTATAAGCTATACTATTTATGTGGGAATTATTGAATAATAGATAGATCGATTTTGTATTCCTTATCGTGTTGCACGTTTTCGGCTATCGAGACTCTCCGTTTACCATCCAATTACTGTAGGAACTCGACACCCTATTCTTTTATATATATATAGACAAGACGACCTATATATGTATATATAGGATACATAAGAAGCTAGGAGTATCGTGAAAGCAATACGAAGAAATGATATTGGCTTCTGGTTCGAGAGATGAAACGTTGAAAAGTTGAAAGCGTGAAAAAGAAACGTATACGATTGCTAAGTCAATGGGAAGAAACAACGAAAGAACAAAAGTGAAACTACAGTACGATTTCTGCATAACCCATAAAATTGCACAGACAATGGAATATTCATTGTATCCATTTTAAAAATATCATTCATAGACGCGTATCGTATGCATCGCATGAAAAGGAATATATTTCGTCAGGATGTACCACAAAACAAAATAAACCATTGCATAACAAATAAAAGAAAATCTAAGCTTTACACGTTATAATCGACTTTATAATTTCCTAATAGTAGCTAATAGCTATATAAACGTGAATGAGTTAATTCTCGGTTTAATTCGTTCCCTGCGTACTTAAGAGCTTTGTAGTAGGTACATTATTTCTTACCATTAGCAGACACGGTATACGTTTAAATTTCGCGCGTTTATGAAATGGGATACTGTATAGTAGTTTACAGTAGTAGATTTTACTGTTTGCGGAGCATGCAGCGATCAAATAGCAGTAGGAGGATACGGGAGAGAGAAATTTCCGAGGAATGTACGTAGAACTACATTGTTTGTAATTGCAACAAGGGTTCGTTCATACGCGAAATGAAGTCCGCATCCGTAAGACAATGGCGTTTCGCGTCATGGAGGAAGATTCAGGACAGGCAGGGCAGGTGTTGTGGATTAAATTGTCAGATGGTTGCTTGGTGACCCAACGTTCTATGGAACGTTGCTCATTTACAGAGCGTGACGTATAGCAAATAATAATACGAGTCTTCTTTCTGGTACAAAGAAAGACAAAGATGAATAGGAACAGAGAAAGGCGCCAGCATCCCTGTATGCATTCTGGGTAATGATAAATGTCTGGATGTAATAAAATCAACTAGCGTGAATATTTCTTTTAATTCTTAACTAACGTGGAAAAAGTTACGCTCGTTACGTGGTGGGTCCATTGGTCCTAGGGACCCACGAAATTAGGGGTTAACCAGGTGAAATAAAAATTCTTGTGGAAATAAGAGGGAAATAAAGAAAAGTGTAGAATCTTCGAGAACAGCGCGTCTTCAGTTTGCTCGAGAACGCCGCAAGATGGCGGCGGGCGCTAGTGTAGATACAGAAATCCGAAAATAAAAAGATCAGTGGTCAAAGACTGAACCTATAACGGTCGAGTACAGGAATTGAATCCAGTCACTTAGAGATTGTGCAATCGGATAAAGGAAGGCGAAGAAGGAAGTGGAGGATTGGGAAGTGAAAGCAGGAACGAATAAAACGGAGTACAGTCTACGTGTAAAACGAAGAGCACGTTTGGTCTTGTGTGGTAAGCGTATAGTTTGCTGAAAGATGCAATAGCCAGAGAGCCTGACTGTACATTTCTCGTCCCTGTCAAGAAAATGTCGGAACATTGACTTCCTCGTTCAGTGTGGAAATAGGAAACTGTGTAAATTGCAAGGAATAAGAAAACTTAGTGCCGTCTGTATTCCCTGAGGTGGCATTACGTAGCTGGATGTATATCGCCAAGGCGCGTTCTCAAGTAGTAGTCCTTGTCGCTATGGCAGAGAAACACGCACTCTAGATAAACGCATAAAACGCACAGCACATTTCCCAAGTGACAAGGACCTGACCATCCATTTTTTTCTCCTCTTTCTTTTCTCCTCACTGGCCTCTACTTTGTCCCTTTTATTCTCTTTCTTCCATTCTTCTTCTTTCTACACCCGTCCCTCTCGTTCAGCACTTTATACGTCTTTTCAGTAGCGCCAGTTCTCCTCCAGTTTCCATAGGGCGACATGAAGTCTCCTGTTCTGTTCTTCTTTCTCTTTATATTGAAGTTCATCGCGGCCAAAGGACTGTCGTCCAATTAACTTTTTACTTTTGTGTTAAGGGACTCTTGACACCCTTTTCTTCTCACTCTCTTACCTCCTTTCCACTGTTTTTCTTTTCTTTTATTATTTCTCTATGCTCTCTTTCTCTTTCTTTGCACACACAACCCAATCGATACCGAATCTCTGGAAACACCATTGTACAATCGTGTCAGATGCAGCTGCTATTACAGAGAAATGAAAACGTTGGCTATAGAATCCAATAACCAAACATATGGCTTACACTACCGATATTGGATTCTCAAGGATTTTAAGATTTCACCGAAATTTCAACGTTACGCAATTATTATCCGTTGTATCCTTGACCGTGACTATCTTGATTCACCAGACAAATAGGCATTAATCTAAATGGACAAAT
>JARQST010000433.1:580108-602196 GCA_030142225.1 Pachycephus smyrnensis | reverse complement strand
AATTATTATCCGTTGTATCCTTGACCGTGACTATCTTGATTCACCAGACAAATAGGCATTAATCTAAATGGACAAATGTGCATACTAAATTCTAATCACACAGGATTTCCCAGAAATGACTGTTTATCCTTACCCATGGTACATAACAACAAATTATCCTAATCCTATGAAGGTATCTGCTATCCGGACTGAACTGGCTTGTAATTCACAATTGTAATTAGGACAATTGATGACGTAGCTAATCACCTGAATCCAATGGATATTGTCTTAATCGTTAAACGGTTTACTAATCAACCTCTTTAACGAACTTATCTGCGTCTTGATTATCGCACTGGAATTCCTTTCTCGTTAACAGCAGAGCATAGAAATTGCATCGAATGCATAAACGAATATGGTGAACGAGAATTGATTCTGATCCTTATCGATTAAGTATACTGATGTCCGTATAATCTGTTTTTTCTGTCAACCTCGTTTACCTAATACTACAAAAAAAAGTGCAGGTGCTAGAAGGGGCGAGCACTTGCTTCGCCTATGATCTGGACAACCAATATAGATGCATCCTTGCACTTATATGCATGTATATATATATATATATGCAGGCCTGAGAGCAAAAAATTGATGGATGTAAAATCATTTTATCGAACGTCCATCCCAGTATGGGAAATATCCATTTTTCTATATCGTATAACGTCACTTTCGATATCAGCCTCCTGGCAATAAAATTCGTTCTCGGCCACGCGGCTGGAGAGACTGGTTTTTGATGGTGATAAAATGGATAAAATTTGAAAATGAAAAGAATTTTTCAATTTTCTCACGGATTACCTAGCGCGGCTGTACCATGAACAAAAAAAAATGACGGTTAACTTTATTCTGTCATCCAGGTACTCATTTCCATGCTTTTACCATTTTAATCTCTTTAAAACGTCTCCCTGGTAGTCTCTGTAAGATAATTAGACGAATTACCGTTCGTCGTTTCGAGCCACTGAACAGAGAATGATGTAGCAATTTACGTCGCGATATTATTTCTTGTTATATAATAAATCCACTCTTTCACTGTCCCTATATATACTACGGCCGATTGAAATTGAAAAGTCAAATATTCAAAAGAGACAAAAAAGTGCCCGCTCGAGTGGCAATTCATCTCGAAAGTTTTTCCATGGCCGTGGCTGAGATTAACAAACTGATCGAATGGCGTTAGAGGATTTTGATTGAAAAATCAAAATTAAAGAAACAACAAAAAAGCAGGTATAGAAAAGAAAAATAAAACCGAACGGTCGAGTGAAAACGTCACGCGCGAATCAGCAGCTCGCAGTGAACGATATTTTCCCGGTGAATGTGAAAGGCGGGAAAATATACCAGATTCAAAATCACTCGAACGTATTTTTTTTCTTTTTCTCGATTAATCTCATTTCTTCACCAGCCGTCCATTAGTCCCATCCCCTATGTCATTACGCTTCGTCGTATTCAAAAAAATTTTTCTAGCACCAGAGGAAGAGAGAAAAAAATTCCTATTCAGGCGATCGAGCGCTTTTTGATTTTCAATTCCCAGGACGGACTTGCCCGGTCTCGTATGTGTTTAACGAAGAGCCCATATGTGTTCGGTACTTTTATAAACGTCTGGATCAATAACGACACGTAGAGATCACGTCAACCGCAGGTATACTTTCGAACTCCAACATTTTCACCTCTAATTCTTCCCCTCCATTCGTTTCAATTCTTCATCCCTCCCCCGCCTTTAATTCCACTCCTATTTTTTTCCCCCTTAATTTCCCTTATCACTCTTCCTTAACGATTTTTCAGAACGCCCAGCAGTTCCATCCAGACCACTGCAATCAATTGTATGCAGGATGCAGTAGCTATATGCTACAGTATAGTATATACCTGACTATGCATACTATACCTACCATAGAAGCAGGTACCAACTGTCTACACGTAATATACCTAAATACCGAGGAAAATTGGAAGCAGGACAAGACAGTGATTTGCACGAGTCGCAAGAGGGAGGAGAAACTACGAAGCCATGCGGGGTCTAATGAAGTTGCTACGAAGCCTTAGGATCTAATGCCCGTAATCGGAGACAGGATGAAATGCGTTTAGAAATTAGTGCTACTCTGATTACACTGAGGTATAATCGACTGTGTTTTTCGTCACTGTCTATCACACGAAGTCTTGTTCGATTTTGCTTGGAGCACAGTAGAAGCAATTTTTTTAGTCTAACTATCGAGGCCTAGTTCTTCCCAAAATGGATAACTCGCTCGATTAATCACAAAAATAGATGACTTAAAAAATTTCGAATTTTCGGTATTTAACGTTAGTACGAGGGTTACGGACTTGCGTTCTATGCAGTGGAAATTATTGTCATAAACTTTTGGCTCTTTTCGTGTTCCTTGCTGTGTATGTAATATATATGTATATATACAAGTAAACGGTCTAATAGGTACAAGCAGTACCTAAAAACTCGTGTCCGATATTCGGCATCACGTGAAAGATAAGTTTTTCAATTTCGCTCAAAGACAAACGAGCTCAGCATCCCGCTAACCGTCTGGCTCTAATGCAAACTGTCAAACGGTTACCCAGTCGAATTGGAGCCACCGCCAAACTGTTCAACCAACTATCCCGGCAAATTTTCACAAATAAAATGGCTCGTTCGTAAACCAGGCGCATCGATGCCGGCCAATTTCGTTAACGCGAAGGCAATAAAAAAATAACAGACAAAAATTAAATTTTCACCAACGATTAACGAAAATACGGCAAAACAAATGGATTTCTATAAGAACTCACGGCAGATCGAAAAAAAAATTAATGATAACGCATAACAATCGGACGTAAATTGTAGTAGAAAAAAAAATGGTGAAAAGAAAACACGGTGAAAACATCAATGGAAGAGAAAATTGGTATTTGCATCAATTCTGATGTTATTTTCCCCCTCTCCCCACTCCTTCCCCTCATCGTCAACACTACTTTTAATCGTATCCAGAAGCAGCGGCTCTTACAGTAAAATATTTGTCCTCGTAATCCGGGGCATGAGCCGGAGAAATCCCATTAAGTGAAGTTGGGAAGAAACTTTGCGTTTGCCGTTTGCACTCAGTTGTTTGCGGCGAGGGCTTCTGGGGTTAGGTGTTAACTTAAGAAGGGTTCAGGTCAGGTAACGTAGTACGGCAACAACTGTCTAGTTACTACATTACCAGCCCTTGCGGTGACCGTTAATTACGACCATTTTGTAGATTGTTCGTCGTTAATAATACCGTTCGATATAGCCATCTGCGCGGGCGTGATATTACCTAGCTATGTGGTTTGCTACGAGGCCGCCATTTTGTTGCATATATCCGCACCAATGGTAACTAGAAAAGAATATAATGAGACTCACTCGGTATTGTATATGTCCCCAGGCAATCTGCGTGGTAAAATTATTCAAAGTTATGCAAAGCGAAACCGGAAGTCGTACCGATGAACTTTTATATTGACTTACGAGAATTGTCGGAAATACTTTGAACTAGATTCTCCAGCATTCGCCATTAATAACAATTCTTGTTTCGCCTCTGTACTGATTTTCTGTTTTTCTTCTTTTATCAACGGGAATTCACACGGTTCGAAAGGATCGCGGGTCGCCATTGTGAAAAAAATTAAGTTCGACTTTGGCGCCAAGTTTGAAACGAGACTTTCGCGCTGTGCGATATGAATAGACTCGGGGAACTTGGGTCCGTTCATGGCAGACATTACTAATTAAGATAGTGAAAGCGTCAGTGTATATATATATATATATATATATATATATATGCACAAAGATAAAAGAGTAATTAAAAAGTTTCCCGCCAACTTTTAAATCCATTGACTCGCTGATATCACTAAGCTTCATCCCTCTGCCAACAGGATATAACCATTATCAGAAGTAGCTATATCGACAAGTATATATAGTAATTTATCAGATAGCTAATTGTTATTAAGTCAGTTAATTAATTTAAAATTAAAAGCTATCTCGCGCAGGATACGTATACGAGAATAAATTATTATTACCAGCCGCCATTCCGAGTGAAGGATCAAGACCGTTGATTCTAAAGTAACGGAAGTTCTATGGAATGATACAATTCCAAGGGTCGTTCTCTTTGAGGTTACGTTCACGGAGTCAACGATCTTCGTTAGTCTAATAGCTTTTACCTGGCCCCCGTGAAAAAGTATTAATTCCCACTGGTAACAAAAAAGCAATAAGGATAGAAGCACGATTAACCTCTCGTCGTCCGTGACTTTAGAAAACTCGGATGACTCCTCGTATACGACTCTCCTCCACCTTCCGCCACAACAATTTCGCCACGTTTTTATTTTATTCATCCCCACGTTATATTTTCCGTATAAAATTATTCGTCCCTCTCGTTCGAAAAATGTTCGTTCCAATAGGGAATTCAGCGGGATAGAATTGTGCACGGCGTGACGCTTGATTGTCGGTAATGAAAAAAATATACAGAGCCTAGGCAAGGCGGTAGTTGCCAACGTAGGAAAACTAAATAGCAGAAACAAAACATCAAAGCGCTATCGATCGACGGAGACAAATCATTTATTTCAATATTATCAGACAGCACTGTTATTGTTATCAGCCTTTGGTTAATCATTATAAAAAAAATATATATAGGTATATTTTTTCTTTTTATCATTCATTTTATTCTCCACCTCTTCCAATCCCATCCTTGAAGAACTTCCTGAAGGACTTCCAGGAGTACAGAAAGAATATGGCGCTCGAGGGAGTCTAAGAGTCTGGGGGTTGAAGTGCGCCACGTTTTTTTTTTTTTTTTTCAGAGCGAACCACGGTAAAATTCGAACGAGGGGAGTTTAAGGGATGGGGGGAGAGGGTTGTTCACGTCAGGCTCTCTACGCTTTTACGATAACTCGACCACTTTACTAGCGAAGAAGCCCTGTGACTACGTACGATCACCTAAGGGCATTCACGCCCCTTTAGCCGTATTTCACAGCAACCCCTGTGGTCAGCTTGTTCGAAGGTTCTCAAGCGAAGGTTACCCCCCTCCCCCTCGACCATCCTTATTTTTCTTTTCTTCTCCTATTCTCCCCTCCTTCCCCTCTTTCCAGTCCTACTTTTACAAGAGAAAAAAACTGTATATACACTCCATCGGATTAACCCTTAAAAAAATTGTATCACCCTGCATCCGAAGTAAATCACACCAAATCGTTATTCCAACCCTTATACAATATCAAATGAATGTGATATTCTCGTATAACTAGTATGGAAATTATTTACACGTCACGTCATGACCTGCACTAAATGTAAATGGTCCATCGAGGAGATAGAAATTATGGCACGTGTCGGAAGAGGATAGAAAATAAATTAGGCAGACGTTATAGCAGACGTAACGTTTACGTAATGGCATCGATATGGTCGTTAATACAGTAATATCGGTATGACCGGTATTGAATTAAACAAGCAGTCAATGTTGTTCATGTAGATATATCCAATTCGTGCTAAAACCGTGAAATTATTAGATCTCCATACAGCAAATATTTACGTACGTTCCCGTAACTCTCTATATTACCCACCATGCACCGGCGTTCGCGAAATACTTCGGTCTTTAGTCGACGCTTGTTTCACGTAGTCGTTTGCATTAACGCGAAATAGACGTTGCTTTAAGAATATAAAATTGTCAGACACAAAGAGAAACGATCCGTGAACGATACCACGAAGATTCGTTTCCGTGTTGTAAACGTAAATCGACGTGTTTCGACGAATGACCAGGTATATGGCAGTTTTATTTTTAAAAAATGCAATGCTTTTGAAATTTGTGAAGAATCAACGGAAACCGTTATGCAGATCGATTTCACGTATATATCGGATAAATATATTCCGAAATGATTATTGTATTGGTTATATGAAAAAATTAAAATATATACAAAATATATATATATATTTATAGAGCATCTACGATGCTTGGGACCGTGTTACGTAAGTCTCTTGGGGTCAAGCTTTACGTTCTATGTTATCGATGCGACAAAATGAGCTTAACTATTTACATTGGGTGTCAGTTAGCATTATGTTAAAGTGGAGGAACGCTTAAACGAGTGTCCTTTAAAAATACCGTCTTTTATTACACCCCCTGATACAATGGACCACTCTCTTCTCGCTTGAGAGTGAAACTTGACGGGGTTCTTTTTTAAAGTGGTTCTATAGGTGCCTATACGTATATTTACTACACACTCTGGATTTCCTAGAATGCCTTACGATATTGACGTATATAAATTTCAAAGTTCCCGCTCTACGAAGTCATATCCTTTTCAGCGTACTAGTTAGTCGGTATCGAGTATAGCCAATATATCAGTACGTATAGTGACTGAATATCATAAATTGATTTTCTCGAGCGACTAATAGGTGATGCTGCTGATACGTATGTCTCGTGAAAGATATTGGCAGGGGTGGTAGGAACTTAATTAAAATGGTATATAAAAGAAATAGTGGGAAAGGGGATGACGCGTAGTGAAAGCCGAGTGGAAAGAGGAGCTTTTTTTAAAAAATATATATACTGCTATGGAGGGAACTTCAACGCGTAAATCAGATGGGTTCAATGGTTAATAAGGTAAAATGGATTTTCAGGGAGAAAGACATGAAAGGAAACCTGTTTGGGGTAAAAGTATTGGCAAATCGAAAAGGCGGGACTTTTGAAATTCTGCGACAAGCACGAACGTGATTGATATAGAATTTTGATACCGTTATACGTATACCGTATATATGAAGTACGTAATATAATTTCTATTAGGACACTATACATAGTCATTTGTTGATGAGAAGAACTTGAAATAAAATAAACCTGATATCTGGAATATTCTATGGCGTCTATTGGTTATGCGGTATGACGTAAGGTCAGTGAAAAAAGTTTTCATCGAACGCTTAGAGCATCCACCAAGGACTTTCAAGCAGAGTTTGAAAAGTTCTTCATTTGTTTTTTCTTCGATCTCTTCCTTCTGCTCGAACAGTTCAGAAACAAGGGTGGGGAAGGGGGGGAGGGGCTCCATCCGAGACGCCTCCTAGCAGGGTGACCCTTTTATGAAAATTATTAGGTTAGAATTGAAAAAAAAGAAGCTATGGAGCTACGATCAAAGTGCTGCGAACCGCCTTGTCAGTTGAAGCTTTTTGTAGGTTTAAAGAGGTTACGTAACCGCCAACGCGTTTTGTCTATGTCGATGAGAAAGTAATTAATTGACTTTGGCTCTAGCGCGTGAATGCATTCGAAGTAATGGAGTGTATCATGAAGGAATTAAAATGCTGCGCCATATTATGTAAAATAATTTATTTATATTTTAGCTATTCGAGCGCGATTCGTTTATGGTTATGTTAGTCTGTCCAAAGTCGAATGTACGTACTTTTGTTGCTGATAGATTTTTCTGGGAGAAGCGGCTAAAAGCGTTGGGTGAATGAAAAAAGAAAAAGGGGGAAGGCACAACAGACAAGACGCGAGTCGTGCTAGGTAGCTGTGAAAATGGCAATTTTACAGCGTAACTTTTTCCACTTCTTGGTCTTGTAGGATTTTTATGAATATTCTCGAGGAGCCGCGACCATTAATTATGTCTCGCTTTTGTTTTCCTCGTTGCACGCACTAGTACCACTCGCAGTGGGAAAGACCGGAAGTACGTGAGCACGGACAGTCTTCTACAGACACTTTATCCAGAGGAAAAGTGTTTACGTATAAAGAATATAAAAGTAAAAAAAATAAAACTGTTGTTAATTATGAAATGTGTACAAAACCGTTTTAAATATGTAGAAGTGGTATTAAAGTCGAAGAAAAAAAAAAGTGAAAAGGTCTAAAGTCACTTGCTTCAAGTATATACAGTATGCGTAGAACGTAAACCCTACAGTAGCATGGAGTACACAATGAATTATTTATACTCCAAAAAAATGGAAAAAGTCGCAAAGGTATAACGATAAACCAGACAACCATATTTTAATACCAGCGCGAAGTAATTGTTAGTCGTTTGAGAGTCGAGAAAAAAAAAAGTAAAAAAAATGCCATCCTGAAATATCCTTTTGGTATAAGATCCATCAGAGTTAACTAGAGAATTAACAATGTGAATTAATTTGCCGCTGAGAGTGCGCCTTCACGGCGTGCAGTCAAATTTGAGAGATTGCAGTGACTTTAGAGACCTAAAGAAATGAAAATAATTTTTAATCGTTTATAAGACGCTGGTACAACGTGCTCGCAATAGACCTCTAGTGCACGTATAAAAAAGATACTTGCCAGGCCCCTTTTATTTTTTTGAATTATGTATTTTTACTTACATCCAGCCGTGACGCCAGCCTCGGAAAAAGATATTTCGCTCCGTAAAAAATTCATGTTTTCCTATACGGACGGACGGAGCCGACTGACTCAAGTAGTAGCAGACTATACCGAGGTAACCGGAAGTGACTAGCGTAGTGAAAGAAACGAATGACGCACTTTAGGTTAAGAGTTTACAAATGGCGGCTACCGTATGGCTCTTACACTTATCGTAGCCTATTGTCAATTTCAGCTGAAAGGTCATCCGGAGGTCTCCTAGCCGCGTTCGATGTGTCTCGTAAGGGGTTTCTCACCAGGACGCGGGAAGAACGACGCCGGCACCTCCATTTGTCGGATTAATGGCGTCGGCAGCCGCAGCCGTTCTAACCAGCTGATACTCGCCATCCTTCCGTGACATTAGCTTCCGAGGTAAATGACAGAATTTATACCACAGGATGAATATCGGACTCTGCTCCCGTGACGTCACGAAAGGGTTATCCCTACGTGTAAAGTAATGCGCTTCGTGTAGCTGGGGGGGTGTACTTAGGCGCCTGATATTATTCAAGACGAGTATGAAAAGCCACGAGGTATAAAAGATGGCGGGAGAGAGTCAGGTAACTCTATCCCCTATTATCCTTTTGGAAATTACAAGTGGAAGAGATTATAAAACGGCCAGGAAAGTTTTCGAGTTATCTTCTCGTTCAGACTCCCTCGCGCCATTCTTTGGATTATTTTCCTTTTCTCTCTCTATCTCTCTCTCTTCCTTTGACCTGAGCTTTGTCCTCGATGTCCTCGAGCGCTCGCAGCTATACAGTCCTGGAGAATTGTTCCGCGGATGAAAAAAGGAATTAATGGATTAACAGTCGGGTCTATATCGACGATATAATGAAGTGTGTATATGATATCATGATATAGATATATAGTAACTGTTTTCTATCATATAAATGATGCAATCCTTTCCCTTTTTGTTTGAACCAAGAAATACCAGCCAATCGCCGGGTAGATTGCAAGATATTTTTCTTGTGCTTGGTCGACCATTTTTCTATAGTGATATTTGTCTATATATATATGTTTTATATATATATATAAATAGTGAGTATCTGACAGGTTGTTATCGAGACAAATTGTCCCCTTCGATAGAAAGCGGATACCCCTGTATACCGTGAACAGGTTTTCTTTGTTGCTTGAATTAACGTTTCTGCGAATGATACGTCCAGGACACAAGATTGCAGCGGTTACGAGACTCCGCGAGTGTTTAGCAATAATTTTCCAGGAAGAATAAGAAGTAGGTCAGAACGCTGTTCATCATTGAAAGAAAATCAACGCCTCTATTCAAAAGGCAACGGGCAGCGCCGTGCTGAGATTACTTTTCGAATGATTCATGAAGAGGATGATCCCTTGTCATTGACATAGGTGGAGTCCGAATTATCTGGAGTAAGGTTAAGGCTGGTATAACGAGAAAGTCCCTAGGCATGCGGGTCCTAGTTGGATCTTCGAAAGATACCAGTGGCCGGATATTACGTAGGAAAATAGAAACAAAGAAACGGATAACTGTATGTAAAGATAGTATAGAAATATTTAAAAAAAGAAATTAATCAGATTGAAAAAACTCACCGCATTTGAGAAGAATGAAAATCAGAACCCACAATGGCGACCATCTGGACGACCAACTCATGTCCACTACGTCATCGGTAACTTGCCTCACCAACAGCTTCTGAAATGAGAGAAAAAAATATTTAGTCGTGTACGACGGTATTCAGAACTCCAATTTTATCCCTAGGGATTAAGTATGACCTGTAGAGGAATTTCTAGTAACTTTTGAACTCCAAAGCTCTTTCGCCTCTGGTTTCAATGGCGACGCACCCTGTTTTATTTAAGTGCAGAAACGCCGTTATCAAAGGCCTCGATGAATTCAGCCGGGAGCACTGTTTGTCAAGCAATCCCATCCCAGGGTATACACACATTGGGATTCATCGGTAGAATTCCCTTGCGTAACTATCAAATCTTCTTAATGCCAAGGTAAACAGAAATAAGACAAGAATAAAAAGAATTTATTTTTAACTCATTCCTATACGGTTCTCTGAATATTGTTCATTCAAATAATTAAAACCAAAAGGCGAGCTTTCATGCGCGCCACAGGCTTGACTGCGTTGCAGGGCTTTTTATTCAAGCGTACCAACTCGCTGCACTTACACCTGTTTGCAGATTAAGAATTCCCTGAGGAGTGAGGGTAGCGGGAGGGAGTAAAGTTAGGGAGGAGGACGGAAGAAGAAAGGGGAAGTAGAGGGAAAACATTGGCTAGGGGTAAGGTGTTTCGGAGGAGGAGAGGGGGAAGAAAGACGCATTGGAGCTAGAAAAGGAAGAGCGAAAACGAAACAAAGGATAAAATATTCGAAACAACGAAAAAGACGGATGAAACATGGCCGAAATGCATGAACGACGAATAAAAAGAGAAAAATGAAAGAGTTAAGAAAAATATTATGCATAACGAAAAGAAATGGTTCCTCTCTTGTATTTTCTGGTATTTTTCGCGGCTTTTCATTTTGTATTTTCATAAAATGTCGTTACGCGTTTTGAATTTTGAAAGAACCGTTAATTCAAACGCGCGAGTTAACGTTAGTCAAAATTCGAACCATTTGCTTTGATTTATGGTCGTTTTGAGCCAGGGATATCTGAGCTTAAAGGCAAACAGAGTCATTGGTGTATCTCACGAGATACCACGTACCTATTTACGGATCCTGAAATCACAATGGCTGCCGTCTGCTTACATGGCAAAGGTACGTTGCCTGCGGTAGTCAATACACGATTCGCCACTATGGCTGCCTATCGCGACAAGAGCTTGTACAGTCGGTGAACGTCCAATCGCGTGCAATTCTCTGTACTGTAACACTGGATCACTCGTGGATTTCGACAAATTGAACGAATTTGATAACGTTATCAAGCATATAAAAGGACGTTGATCGATGGCGAATTACGAGCACGGAATAATCCATTGAATGGAATACTCGTCGCAGGAAAACAACTGGCGAGTCCAGTTGACGAGAATGACGTGACAGATAACGATGTGAAAATTGACAGCTGTCAATGGAATTAGGGAATAATATTAATATCGCGTAAATTACGTACAGTATATCCTTAACAATATTTGTACAATTTTTAACAACCTTACAAGTACGTACATTTTTGCGAGTGGAGTTTATATCTCGTTTATTGGAAAAATGAAAAAATATCGTGGTAAAAAAATACAATAAAAATATTTATATCAGTTACTAACAACGTACAGTGAGAAAAACGTAGAATTTCAATCCCTATAAATTTTCGCGTTAATTCGCGAACTGATTCGAAGTGAAGTTGCATGCTCGGGGGGATCGATAGTAAAAAAAAAAAAGAATCGTACGGATATGAATACTCGTGTACATTGATCTCTCGACTTTTTTATGCACCGCCATTTTTTCCGTATCTACATACGTTATACTGAATACTTTGAGCCCTCCGGTCACAAGTAGATTCTTCGAATTCACCGTACGGACGGTGAAAATAATTTTTCAAATATAAAATACTCAATCCAAACTCAGAGAATTTTCTAGTAAATATTGCCCTGAAATGCGCGGTAAAAATTACCCATGAACCTAGCCTAACACAGGGACGTAACGGTATGTCAGGTAATTTTTAACGGCATCGTAGCAATTTTTTTACCTGTAGGACATAGCAAAAAAACGTCGATTAAAATTTATTACGACATGGTGATAAAGTTTGCCTGCTTCAAGGTAAAAATTCCTGTGACCGCTGAGAAAAGAAATAAAAACTGCACTAATTGCAGAAAGCGGACGGAACAATGCGTTAAAATTGTGTAGTTAAAGTTAATACGAATCTACTGAAAAATTAGTGCGTAATCTAGTAATCTCTACGTTGCTTTGCAGCACGAACACGAAACACTGTTTTACAGGATAAAAATTGCGACTGGGTATACATATTTTAGTGGTTGGTTAGAACTTCTTCCAAAACTCAACTGATTATAAATTACAACGTTGATAGCATATTTTTCGGCTCTCGAAATTTTACCGCCCAGCACAGTAAAAAGTATTAGGTTAACTATTTAAAATTTCACGATTTTACAGTAATATTTTGTACAAAATTTTACTTCGTCCCGGATCCACCCAGCGTTAAACTGTAATTTTGACTATGAAAAAATTATCTCCCTGCGAATGTCCTACGACTCTTTTAATAATTCACCAATCGATACTCACTGTTTACTGATAACAGGACGCGACAGTACTGTTTACTGGGATATCACGAATGGCATCGCCTAACTGAGTAAATCAACTCCCCGACAATCAGAAGCATTGCATTGACGGATATCGACGCTGCTGAATCAAAATAAAGCACAGAGGAGATTATGCCAATTTGATAAAAAATTTTCATACGATATACATACTAATCCTCGTAGATTAAATGAAAACAATCATTAATAACTAAACCATAAACATACAGTAAATAGGATATGAATGAATACGTTATACAATTTCAGGTTCATCAACAATGATCTGTCAAAAAAATTGTTTTTAATCTTAATGATTCGAAAGTAAAATGACACTGTGAGCTTTAATTCTTTGATGAGATTGTACATACAATATATATGTATAGTATCTGTTATACCTTTTGAAACCTATATATATATATATATATATATATAACATTGTATAGATAGAGTGTTACCATAAACAGGCGTCAATAATCATCAAGATGACTATGAGTATGATTTGGAATATCGATTGTAAATAAAGTGAGAAATTTAATGGGTATAGTATGTATTTGTATATCTATATACAGTATGTATAAACGAGGGCGTAAAAGCGCGATATGCAAAAAGGGATTTGCACGTACACGGACCGGTGGTAAAACACAATGGCGACTATATATACAGATAGGAACCGCCAACCCTTGTAAAGTACAGAAGCTGAAGAATAGCAAGGCAGCAGCCACGAAGAATAGATACAAATTGCGCAGCTCGGATCGAGGGTGTTTTACAGTTGTGAAGTTAGAATCGTAAGCGGGGTGATATTCAAGCCGTGAAATACTTCGCTTCCTCTTAACCATTTGATGCTAAACAAAGACTCCATTCTCTATTCAGAGTTGAATCCGTCGTAACCTCCTTTGGTCGGCACTCGAAAGTCTCTTGCGAAACTTGTAGGATAAAAGCTGTAGCTTCGAATTCGATTGAATGCTGTCTTTTACTGGTGGGATTGATTAGGTTGAGTATTTACTGTATTTATAGTAGTTTGTTTGTTTGTGTGTGTGTGTATAGAGAGAGAGAGAGAGGTAGGGCATAGAAGGATGGGGCTATTGATTTTGAAAAATTAGCTGTTAGCTAAAAACGTATTTTAAGACTGATAAGATGGGTTGGATTCTTTTTTTTTTGTGAATCCTTTAGCGAGATTGTTTAATGAATTTCTTGGAAGGAACTCAGCATTGGCTTGTACCTTGATACCGTGCTGGGTTATCGCCCTTGTATTGGCTTCATCCTTTGATAAACCGCAACTGGCAAACTCCTGGCTCCTTCAAGAAGGCTTCAGCCTCCAATCGCTGCGTATATATACTTGGCCATCTTAGAGCTCGTCAGACGTGAAACGATCTGGCCTGGTGGGATTGCAAACTTGACCTCAATAAATTAATTAACTACAGTAAATGGCATTCGAGGAGCTATTAACCAGACTCTGGGGGAAACCCTGTCGAGGATGACTTTCGTTCAACCTCCAAAGATATATATATATAATACGCTGGGTTATTAAGACAATTAAATACGTAAGGCACGTTCTTACAGACAATATAATATAGCATGGTGTATGATTGATAAATTAGATTAAAATATATTTAAAAAGTGTAAGTAACAATGGCGTTCGAGTAAGTTCGGCTATATCCTTCGTTATTTATTCCAAAAGCGTCGAAAGCCAGAATTCCCTTTTATCCAGAAAGTTACATCTTGAAGTTTCGAAGTGCGAAGATTAAATGGCGACCAATAGAAATGGCGTTGAGGATTCCGTTAATTCATCGGAGGCAAAGAAAAGAAAAAAGTGAATAAAGGGAATACCAAGGTCCGTTCTCACCTCTAAACTTTCGACCTTTCTATCGTCGCTATTAAGATCCCACTGACTTTTTGCCCTGCAACCCCTAACCTGGCGTGCCTATTCAATTAGGAAGAGGTGAATGTCTGCCACTGAATTTCCCGTTACCACTTAGCCATGTAAACCCTCAAGCAAATTTCTGTACCTCACGCTTGGCTAAGTCGAATGGATCCCAAGCTGTGATAACGAGCCAAAGCCCTTTGCTATCAGCCCTTGTTAACAGTGTATAGGTATACGTATAGGTATACAACCGAAGAACAGGTGGTACCGACAGGCACACAGGCATACTGCCGGATGGAAAGACTAGAGAGATGGGGGTAGTGATGAGGGGAGGGAGAGGGGGAGAAGGAGAATATAATGAGCAAAAACTTATCTAATGTCAGCACAACGAAATCCTAATAGGGGTCCAGGAGTCTGTCATAGGTATTCAGATAGTTGAAAAGAATAAGGTTAGGTTGGGAAGTTCCGACGGATAAGAAAGAATGGAAGAGAAAAGAAAAACATTTAAAAAAGTCCGCAGCATCTCGTTCGCGAGATTTTCAAACGGACAAATCGCTCTGTATCGATTATCGGTAAATCGAGAACTGAGATCGTTAGCGAAGAAAAATTAAGGGCAGCGACAATCAATGCCCGCGAGCTATTACAACGCTTGTTAAAGTTCCCAATGGATTTTAAAATTCTTCTCTCCCTCTCTCTCTTTCGGTCTCCATCTTTCTCTTCGTTGACTCAATTCCTGAAAATATGATTACATTCATGCTAGGCGCTGCTGGGAATCTCGTATAAATGCACTCGAATTGGGACGGCGGTTACGTAACGCCATTTGCAATAAACGACGTACGTTCTATGTACGTAGCTGCCATAATCGATTCACCGATACTCGTGTAGACGTATACGGGTATATATGACTGATAGGATATTCGCTAGTTCCAAAAGAGAGAATGAGAGAAAGAGAGAAAGAGCACTCGGTACGTTGCACCACGTCAAACGAAACGCATCATCGAAATGTGGAAAATTGATCGTCCCGTAATTCGAGTATCGGTTGAATGGCGTAGGAGCGTGAAAAAAAAAATTGGAATAGCGCAGTGGCGCCATCTATCGTCATATAACGTGAATTAATCGCTCAGTCTGCGAGACGGCCGAGTGACGCATAGCGGAAGATAAAACGAATGAATTTCCGGTAAAGGATCGTACGAGGACTCGAGGAAAAATAAAGTGCGAGAACTCGCGAGTGAGAGACAATCGATCTCTTACGTATTGTCTTAACTTTCTCTTAGTCCTCCTCCTTTGCGTGTTCTTCGTTGGTTCGTGAGGTGCGAGTGAAAGCGTGAAGAAAAGGAATCGAACGCTCGATCATTCCTCGCACAAATAGGTTAGGTGCTGCTCGTCTACGGAATTCCCGAGCCGTCGAACGTCGTTCGCATTCGTCATTCGACCTGGTGAAGGGATTTTTCATTTTCATACTGTTTTCATTCCTTTTACGTCTTATTCCAATGAGAAGCGAACACTATCCGTTCCCCACGGTCATTTATAAGGGTTAACTCAGCAGCAGTGAGGCACTCTGGGAAATATCCAGGATCGCACTACTCATATCAGATCGTCAAGGATGAAATTTGTAAAAAAAAGGCAAAGTTTGCAAAGTGAACTACAAGTTTCATCCTTGGCGACCTAATACCTTCGCCAATGGATTAAAAGGACACAAGGTAATTAAATCCACATAATCAAACACGAACATAACCTAAAAAGCAGACACTTCAGAATTCGTGCGAATCATCGTAAATAACGTAAACCCTTAATTATGCTTATTGTTGAATCTACCAATGGTCATATCTGCAACTTGATGCTGAAGATCAACACGAGTCTTCGTTCAGGATGAAATATTCTCCCAGCATAACGGAAATTCCATAGATTCGTTCAATGCTGGTTTCAACAGCACGGAACGATCTTGTTGCTACATAGTTAAGGGTTGTCTATCTACCTATTGCTGTACGTGTACCATACATAGGTGGAATACGTCTATCCGTCTATCCAACTATCTAGCTATTTAGTTCTCTCTATTGAAGGAGCGACGAGCAAACGTCAAACCGCATAGCTATCCATACACAAGCATTATTCCCTACGTCCTGTGTGGACCTTGCCATATCCTAACAGACGGAAATTGTCATCCCCATCCTAGAGAATTTCACGACGACCACTTAATTCGATTGAACTTTCAAGCCGCGCTTTGGTATACTAGTTCGTTATAGCTGTATATATTATACGTAGTATAGTCATATATATATATACACAGTACCTGTATATCTATTCTGAGACTTTGGATATACTTGCATCAGGTACCGAAATCACTCTCTTGTCTTTCCCGTACAGAAAGGCTGTGCAACGGCAGCAGCAGCAAATAAACAATAGCATCCGCCGTTGACTGAGTTAGGGAAAGTTTAACGAGTTTCTTCACCAAGTGCTGGAAAGCTTATATGAACTTTAGGAATATAACTTGCATCTTCAAGTAATTGCAACGACCCTCCTTCCTTAATTGGGATATAGAAAGTAAAGAATTTGGTGAGATTTTTTCAAAATATAAATTCCTGCTATGTAACTTTGTTTTATTGACCTTTTAGTACTTCACGCAGCTTTCATGCGACGATGGTCGGCGGTCAAGGTGCGTTCACACCGTGGCTATACGTGCCACGTGATATTACTTGAGGAAAGTAATCTTCGCCGAGACGTCGTAAAACACTGGATGGTAGACGGGGCTACCTAATATTTTGATCCCGTGCAAATTAGCGATACCACCCCCTAGATGGAGCGTCCAGGTCCCTATCATCCCCAGACCACCCCTCGTTTCACTGGGCCGTTACTGCTGCTAGGACGTAGGTGGCCTAGCACCGTGGTTCTCATGCTGGAATACACGTTGGACGTCTTTGGCTTTTTTGAAATCGTTTTGGTAGCGTTTATGTTAAGGAAGGATAGAAGTAATATTACAATTTTTACTATTGATATTATTATACAGTAATTTTAGGTACACTAGGTTACTACTGCTTATATCAAAAGTTATATATTAATTGCCAAGGACTTTTGAATATTCTTTTTGTTATACCCTGATATATATTTGATTGATCATTTTTACGTGATTGATTGCTTCGTATCTCTTTAGGTACGATTTGACATCCGCTGTACCAGGTGAAAGGAGGTGTAAGAGTCCCTATCGTAAACCGTACCAGCCCTATGGAGCTTCGAACCCTCTCCAAGCGAAAGCATCCCCTCAGGGTAGTATCCCTTGGGTTATTCCCGAGGCTGAGCAGAAGAGATGGGAGTCTCGTGAAAACGAAATATATATATAGAGAGAGAGCGAGAGAGCGAGAGAGAGAGAGAGAGAGAGAGAGAGAGAGAGAGAGAGAGAGAGTGAGAAAGAGAGAGATAGCGATAAAGATTGGGTATGAGCAAGACTTCCTCAGGATACCCATGACACGAGGTGCCGTAGAACTACTGCATTATTTCGCTGAGGTGCTCGGTGGCAGTTCATACCCCTGGCACGCGGTACCCCGGGCATTGTCAAGGAATTACAGGACAATGCTCAGAAGGCAGGGGTGCTCTCGAGGCCACCTTAAATTTCCTCGCGATTCAAACCGACGTCACGGACAATGCTTGACGCGAGATGAGAATTGCCTTATCCAAGGACTAATTTGCATGAATCTTCTAGCGACTGCAGCTTTCGAAAATTGGACCAGAAAACTTCCATCTCAATTCTTTCAGGTGTGTGTGTGCGTGAGCGCGCGCGCGCGTGTATCCATTCCGACAAAATGACCAGTTTTGAATTAAAAAAAAAATAGCAAATTTCTACATTCAAGATAACCAAATACAGTGGATTTTGAGGGACAAAGTCCATCGACCCGTGAACCTCGACCTTTGACATTGTCACAGCTAGATCCAGATAGGAAGCATCTATATCTCTATCTTATAATTACATTTAAATAATCTCCTAAAGTAATTGGCTTTCAAGAACAGATAGCGCGTTTTCTTTATCTTTAATCCTCAGCAAATGAAAGAGAAATTAAAGTAACGAGTCACGCGAACGTACAAGCGCCTATCCTCGTCCGTTCGCCATTATTGCACCCGTAGCTAGTCGGTCTCTACAGCAGAGGATGCATACGCGTTTACGCTGCAGCTTTATCAGGGAAATGAGAAATGTCCCAGGGAGAAGAGGACATTTTCTCCAGGCTTTCCTTATTTTATATTATTTTCTCACCGTACACATTCATCCTCTGCTTGTCCTTTCCCTCCGTTCTCGCACTTTAGTCTCATTTCAAATACGGCGCCGAGAACCGAACAGCGAAATCCTCCACGGGCTCAGACTCCAATTACGGCGGTTGATACCTGCAGTTATTTTAATTCGCTTATTCAAAAAGTCATAAACCCAACCAAAACCATACAATTCCTACCTCTTCAAAGCAAAAACATACAAAACAGCCTGAACCCCTGACCTCGCATCAGAATTTTCATAATCCAAAATTCAAAGACGTCTTTTAATCAGCCGCCTCGCGTAAAGTCAATCAGTCCTCTCTATACAAAAAATGAAACCGTTTGATCAAACCTCTACAATTATGACGTCATAGCCATTCATTCCAGCCAGTTACCTGAATTCATCTCCAACAAGATTGCGCCATAACCTCAAAGAGCTTAATCATCCTGAAAATAGCTTCGTTTAGGATCGAGGTAAAAAGTACGAAAGATTAAATTTCAATGTAATAATTGAAATATACACTATATACACCATCCACGTCTGTTACGTATAGAAAAAGGTATTCTCGAAAAGCCTCGAGGACGTGGTGCTCGATAATTGTTGATCTCTTTGCAGTTACCCACATCGTTTCTACCTCGGTTTAAACGCGCTTTCAATTAAGATATTGCAATTTTCATTACCAGCCCACCTACCACTGCAACATGGACAACATCCGACCGCCAATATAAATTGCTTTTCGACTCCGTGCAGCACCTGTATACTCATACATGTATATTATACATATGTATATTATATATACATTATATATATATATACCAACCTCTGAAGCACATACTAGACACGTAGAACAGACATAGATATAGTTATACACTACATCTCTTACTCCAGACACATCTCACGTACATTCGCATCGTTGAATATGAAAGTTAACTAGCCACTGGCGCTCGATATTTTCTCTCCTCATTATATCGTCCTAGCTAGTCGCGTTGCAGGGTCTCTATTCAAAGGGTCAAAAAAAAGAAAGTTACGTAACAGAGCCAGGAGAGCCTGTAGCCCGTGTTAAACGACTCGCCGTTAAGGGAGATAAGCTTGTTACGTTAGCCGTCCTACGAATTTTCCTTTTAACGCGGGAAATTCAAATAACGATTTTTGCCGCGCAAATTCAAACACGGAACGGAAACGGTACGGTAACAGTGGCGCGCCCTATAGTGGATGGTAATTGCGATTTCAATTTGTAGAAAGTAAATCGAAGGTGGTATGGCGTGCATACAGGACATTTAAGCTAACGCACATCCGGCTGGTAGACACGCGTTATTTCCACACGTCTCTATTAAAGCTGACGGACCCCAGAAACCATTTTACTCCTAGTCAGCCTGTAACTGCCTTCTGGTTACATATAGCATTATATATATATATAGGTAAGATAGTTACATCGAGGGTAGAACGTATACACGGCCCACCTTGGTAATCCAGTAATTTCGTTGTTAGGGGCTTTTCCCATTGCTACTATTGTTCTAAGGGTGAGGGTTGAGAACGTCGAGTAAGTCTGAGGGTGAAGGTCTGTATGACGCAGCATCTTCTGACCTGAGATTATACCCAAGTAGCCAAAGGTCACGAACGCTTTGATTCATCTAATGCATTTTTCCTCATATATATGTATATTCTTTATATATCATATATCATATATATATATATAATCTTGTTTGATTTCTCTATCACAACCTTTGACCCGGTATCCTTTGTTACAACCGTGAGCTTCCATAATAAGAGAACGTACACTTAACAAGTGCATTCGATATCACGGAATCTTATTTCCCTTTTTTTTCTTATTTTCAGGTAATTCCACACTCTCTCATAAATTACTACGTAATCCGAACGGATAATCTTCTGCGCCGAACACGCGACAGTTGCCTTGCCTCTTGCCGGCAGGAAAGCTTCCCTATTTCAAAAGCAATTCCAGTACACCGCTGCAGTTGCGGGGAATCGATATTTTGCTAAGCTCTTGCTACACCTGTATACTAGTATATCGGTAAGACCACGGTAAATTAATATCCTTGGGATAGGAGAGACTAATCGATAAGACTCATCGAAAAAAGATCAACAGGAAGTTTCTACGTTATCGATGACAAAAGCTCCTGGCGGAAGTCACTCTTGGGGGACTATTTTTCTTTTCTCTTAAGCGTTCACGTTATTTACCAGGATTTACTTTGGTTTGTGGTACCAGTTTGGAAACGAGTATCTCGCAGGATAGAGAGAGAGAAAGAGAGTAGATAAAAATAAAATCAACAAAAAGATGGACTATGAAGTGAAACTATAGTAACAGAGAAATATGATATGTTGAAAATTTGTTTTTACGCAAGCAGATATATATATATATATACACATGAAGGTATGGGGATGGGGGCATGAGTATTATTGTAAATAAACGTAATACAGCCTGACAAGAGAAGTAATGGATATGTCAGAGAATGATAACGACTATGGTCAGTGAACACGTTAATGGTAGCCGTCAGGCAGAAAAATCCAATGTTAAATGTCGCCAGGGAATTCAAAAGTATTTTTATTTTCTTTCTGACCGAAGTGAAATTATGCTGGCTGCGTTAGCGACCGGAAATTGAGTACCAAAAATGGATACAGCACGATCGCGCATATCCAGGTTATGTTATAAGGAAATTATTTATTTCCCTTCAAACAAAAGCTCGATTCAAGTTCGTTTAAAGCGGTAACGGTTAATCGAGCTATTCTTGTGCGCATGCGCAGTGACAATCACGTTGCTTTTTTCGAAATCTGATATACGTATGTCGTATAGACGTTTCGTAGAAAGAAAATAAATAAATAAAAATAATGAAAAACACTCGATGGTTGAATAGACTTTGCAAAATCTCCTTATCTCTAATGGAACTTGGAAAAGTGGAGTTCCACTCCCCCACCCCACCCAAGCAGTGTCGCTTCCGCGAAGTTCACGCAGGATGCACGTAAAAGTGACGCAACCGATGCACGAGGTCGCTTTTAGAATTTTATTCGAAAGCCCGCTTACCGGGTAAAATTTTTATCCTGCGCCCTCGGCAGCCACAAGTTGGAATGTTCAAGTTTTTCAGAGAAAAGTGGGAAAAAGAAGAAAAAATTGTATACGGTTTTTCATCACCTTTACAGAATATATAATAATGCGAGAGTGAGTCTCGAGAGTGGCGAAATCAGTGTGGACGGTCGTTTAATATTTAACGTGAAATTAACGTTGTAACGAACTTTCGCGACGTCTCACTGCACTGAAGTGAGACGCACTTGAAGTTGGCTCGTATCGAACCTAGCTGCGGACGACTGACCCTCGAATGAATTTCGAGAAGCGTGAAGTAGGAGGAGGACCAAAAAGAAAATGGAGTTTCTGCGTACGATCGCAGTTCGACGTACACAGCAAAAGCTTGTGGCATTGCTTGTGTAATATTTTGTTGGGGGGGGGGGGGGGGGGGGAGGGAAAATACCTTTGAA
>JARQST010000433.1:483372-564748 GCA_030142225.1 Pachycephus smyrnensis | reverse complement strand
CGCTCCCTGGCGGCCCTCTGAAAAATTAATTATAGCGGGTGGATCCGGGCAACCCGTTATAATATATATATATATATATATATATATATCAAACATATCACCGTCATATATTTCATATTGTTCATATGTTTCAAAGAATTCTATTCCTACTGAAGAAAATGGACAGATACGAGACGCTCGAACGGTGTGGCTGACTGTCAACGTGTGTAATTCCCCTCCCAATTCTAACTGAATGATGAATCATGCTTTTTAAAAATGTGTATTAAAAACATAGCATTATTAACAGCAAATAAAACGGCAGATTACTTATGATAAAGGTATCAATTATTCAGACTGACAATGAGATGAGCATACGGTAAAAGATGTTTATTGATAATATCATAAAATTATTCCGTTATATCTACCGCTTAAGGCAAAAATTCAGACTAGTCTATTCAATAAGTAAATCCCTAAACTATGTATAAAATAATCATTGAAATGTTGCGACTGAACTCGTCCAAGTATCAGGTAAACCACATATTCGCTCCCCAGAACTCACACGCAACGGTCATAAAAAAAATAATAGTTTTCGTACATCGAAGTCTAGCGACCTGAACTTGTATCGCTCCCGTGTAGTAAAGAGTATATATTTGCAGAACAGCCGATAACCCGATAACAAGAGTTTCGCATGTAACATCATTCTTCGACTGTAAAAATAGCTTAATATCAACGATATCAACGATATCAACGATATCAACGATATTGCAGCTATCAGTTTTAGGACAATGCATTGTTCGCAAGATTATCAATATAAAGCCAAATTTGCAATTTCCAATTGTTACTTCTTACACACTGATCACACGTTGCAGGAAGCACCTTCCTCCTTAGTAGTTATTATACTTTTCCATGATAGAAGTCTGCGCACGTACAGTCAAACCAGTCACATCCTCTATTTGGATTACATATATAAAAAAAAAAGAAAGACAAAAATAACATTAGATGTGCCAATGTGTAAGTTGGCGTATCGCCTCGTCGAAGTCATTAACCCTTTCCGATTTAAACAATCGCCGTATGGTGTACGTATTATAAGGAACTTACATTTTTCAATAAAAGGCCACACATCTTCTTTTCCACTTTGCGCTATATCTCCTACATACTAACAAACACACAGGACAATAACAGATCTACAGAGACGAGGATGAAAAATTTTTCGAATGGAAAAGATCGTCCAACGGAGGAACGGGGTAGGTATTAGCTGGTATTAGCCAAGCAGAAAACTGCAGAAAACGAACAATGGCCATGTTCACTCGTCACTACCCAATAAGTGGCGGAAAGGGTTAATACGCTACACCTCAATAATTCTGTTTCGATGTTTCATTGATTTCAAATGACAATATTTTATAGCGACAACATTTAGTTTGTAACGATCCGACATAGATAATTTAGAGACATATTTCACCGAAGAAATATCCCTTTAAATTCGCATTAGACACAAGTAACATGTAATACAATTTTTCGGATAAGGTATACACAGTAATGGCGGCTATATAATGCCTTACCTTCGTTCTATCAATCATTCTGTTTTACTTACAGCGCCGCTGTTACTCCTCGCTAATTATTTACAAAGGGCGCTTAATGTACGTTATCAGATTTTACGAAACAAGTTAATCGCGATAGGATCGTTGTGAACGGATCACGACAACCCTTTAAATTCAAATAAAACATGTGAAAGTAGAATATATTTGGTAAATGTATAGCTCAAGGAAACAACTACTTTGTAACTTTGGCTGCATTAAAGACGATACTAAAGTAATGATTTTTAATGAATCTCAACATTAATGGGGAGCATCGTGTTGGTATATACTTCAAGTACGACGAGAAAAAAAAAGCAAACGTCCACTCTTACGTATAGAGAAGTTTAAGCAAACAATTCTTGCTCCATACCAAGATATTCCAGAAACAGTCCCATCGGCGTACGTTTTAGCCCAATACCCTCGATCTTGTTGACGAGTTTATTCTTCATATTGCGCAGTCTCATGGATGCATGTAAAAATGTTACTGAAATATATGATTATCATGAGCACACGGCAATAACACGAGTATAAGGAACCTACTGAGAGTCTGACCTGAGAAGGGCAACAAAATTCCAGTCAAAAAGACTAGAAGAGAACCCACTGTATAGGTGACAAAACATGCACCAACAAGAATGAAAATAACACCAGCAACTGGATACCGTTTCTTAAAGCTGTGTACCGTCCTTCCTTCGGTAGACACATAGGCAAACACTCCCAGAATAATAACTGTTGCCAGCATACCAACGAGCATCTTTCCTGGATGAACTAATCTGGAAATACGTAACAAAATTTATTGTAGCAGCTCTCTACGTCTGTTACACGAGTATTGCAACCAAACTCATCCAAGTTTAGAAAAAGATATTCTGGAGCTCACCCGACCACAAGAAAAATACAAGCAGACATGAAGAAATAATTGGTTTGATAATAAAGCAGATTGTTGACTACTCTGTTTCCCCATTTGTCTAGATCTTTCACATTAGGTATTTGAAAACGTGCGGATTCCAGCAGAAAGTCATCGAGGCTGCGTAACGGAGGTATCTCCAGTTCCGAATTACCAATCTTCATCTTATCCATTTTGAAGAGGATCAACTTGTCCAAGTAAATTAACGAATTCGCGATAAACCCTCCCTTTTTATACAATAATATTTAGCCTCAAATGCCAGTAAAAATTTGGCAAATACACTTCGTCAATTTATTTTCGCTCCACGAAAAACGTCACAGAATCTCTAACGAGCGGCAACCAATATCACGAATTGTTACAACGTTACGATCGATGCTTTATCGCGAACGATATAATTATCTTCTGCTTTTGCCCTTTAATTCCAAAAGCCGTTCTCTCGGTCTCTCTGACGTGCTCTGACCAGCTCTGACGGATGCAGACGGATGCCGGCGTGACGTCCCGATCGTCGCCACTATCACGTTTTCGCGGTAGATTCGACTGTGTGAATCCGACGAAATGGGTGCCTTAGCCACCAAAGCTCTGATAAGCACTCCAATGGTGTTCAATCCTCTGGATTGAAGTTTACTTCTGCTGTAATGAAGATATTTGTTGTCAAATTGTTATAACATAGACTTTAGACATAAAAATTCATGTGCCACTGAAGAGTACTATAACTAACTTTATTTGTTTCTGATTATAATATGGATTATTCTAATTCGAGCTACTGTAACTGAATCTAGCTAATTGACTCTACGATATGTTCGAAGCACACTCTTCAAGACCAGAAATCGAACCTGACCTAATGGCTCCCAACAGTTGCAGTCCTCTGTGTCTCTTATATACTCGCATACACACTAGACGATATAAGCACGCACCCACCGTTTGCAGGCCCATCCCCTTCAATCCCCTTCGTGGAGGACAGTGGAGGAACGCTGCATCGCGCTTCAGTCCCAGGATCTTGGGCCTCGTTCTTACTTACTGTTACTTACAAAGAACTCATGGACACCCCCCTACCTAGTCCTAGCTTATTTGGGAAGCACACGAAGAACCTCACCGCTCGAGTCGAACATTCCGTTCGCCTCGCGACCTTTTCAAATGACCCAATTTATTGCTACAAATTGGGGTTTTTTAGACTCTCAAGATGGCCAAAGTAACAATTTTCAAATGGCCCACGCCCACATTGTTCGTGGCCCATACGTTTATGCACGCGTGAGGGCTAAAAGACTTTCTGCAAATTATTTAAGATGTATCTAATTTTATTTAGCAGTTGATGATAATCTACTAATTGTAAGAATGTAAAAGCACTGAGGTCTGAATTGCAAAGGGAATCGTGAGATCCTATTTTAATTTTACATTTGAACTTGCAGCTGAATCGTAGTGACGTTATTTGTGACTAGACCGCGACATAACTGAGAGTACCATATGGGAATTTCGGATTTTCCTCTAGCCGCAAAGCGCCGTTGCGTTCCGCAATCTTGCAGGCCACTGGTACGGAAGCTTACTAAAGCAACAACTTGGTACTCGACCTCCGTGTGGAGCAGTGTGGAGATATAAACCCAACCAAGAAAAGCTATAAGGACATGGAAGAAAGACTACGTTTCCATCGTAGATGTAGAAGAATCCAGAATGTTTCTTCTGAAATGTTGCAGACGATTGGTTAATCCTCTTTAAATTCTGAACGATAGAAACGTAGTCAAAGAAAGGATCACGGAGATTAAGAAAAATTCAAAACAACAATTACTGCATGTAATTCGGATGATATACTGGCTTTTAAAAAAATTACAAGTCGCCATACATTTGACGAACCCGACATCTTCAGTAGGCATCACCTTCCGAGACTGCAATTTTTGGCAACCTCCAATGTGGCAACCTTCAATTCGGAAGCTACGAATGTTTCGCTTTCGTTACCACGTACTTACCAATCGCCACGCACGCCAACCATCATCCGCGTTATAATAACGCTGTCCGATTACGATCTTATATAGCATATTTATATATTAATAACGCGAGATAATTTCTGAACCCTATTAAGTAGCAAGTCTCCCTGCTTCACCATCGCCTGATACTGCCAATTCTTGCTGTCTGGCCGATTGGTCTCGACTACACCTCCAACACGATCGACTTTACAATGCAACCGGCCTGCTGCGATAAACCGAGAAAGTTCCCTAAAATTCATAGGAATTTTAGAATCGTACAACGAATGGCTAATTTTTCTCATGAAACAAATTCAATTACGAATACCGTACTTACTGATCTACGTAATCCACCGTCACGCCGAAGGCCTCCGCCATATATTGGAGTGTCAAGGATCGATAGGATTCGAGAAGCTGGGTATAAGCCAAAATTCGCATCTCCCTGACGTAGTAGCGGTAATGTGGATGTACCAAGTAATCTCTGCGCAATGAACCCTCCACGTCGGCTACGAATTAAGACAACAGTTCCAATAGGTGTTCACTACGAGTGTATATAAATACCTCACATTTTGCATACAATCAAATACTTACCAAGATTCTTGAAAAAGTCTGCATAGTGGCAATTGTACAATGAGAACAAATAATCCTTCACATCCGGATTGGTGTGAAGGACTTCCAAAATTTCTGAGCCTTTAATAATTTTATCACGCAGCTCGTTTCGGGGTAAACTGATCATACTCAAATATACTGTATATCTTACAAAGGTATTGTAATCCATAAGTTCATAGCTTGTAAAGGTACTGATGGTATCCAGAAAAAAATTGGCTGCCTCTTTAAAGTCGCGAACCGCTATACAGTACGTTCCTTGGTATACCTTCAGACGATTTCGTCTATCCCAGTCCCCTCCTTCCTCGATGAGACTACATGGCCAAAAGATTTTTACGTTCAATAAGACACATTATCGTTCTCGACAATGAAAGTTACAAATAATTAATTTTTAAACCTCTTAGCTTTGTCAATGTTTCTGGTGATGTGGTCGTGATCCATGTAAAATAAACCGATCCGAATGTTATGAAAAACAATGTCTAGTCTATGTCCCAGCGACACTGTTTTATCATAGGTCTTTCTGAATGCTGATATCGCTCCTTCTTTATCTCCAATGCGGCAGAGATGTTCTGACTTTTTAAGATTTGCTTCGCGAACCTCCATTTCTCCTAAATTTTTCTCTGCATCTTCGATCGTATCGTCGAGTTCCTTCAACTGCTCCCTATTACGCGCCTTCATCTTTGACAAGAGGGTCTCATCTATTGGCCAGGACAAATCTCTGCAGACCTCTTCGTAGAATGGTGACATATCTGTATTTGACAAAACACATAACCATCGTCACAATCTATCCAGTAATCAACATGCAGTACCCAGTACCAGTTTCAACGCATTAAAACACCACTCATATTCAATAATATAACAATCATCATAGCAGCTAAGGTTAATCTGTCACATACAAAAATCTATTCCCTTATTATGAAATAAAACGAATAGCTTTCAGCAGATTACTGTTAGTACTAATTAGAGCTATTATTATGACTTTGACAGACCATCAATAGAAAAATGCAATTCATCTTACTCTCGGCTTTGATGGCATCAAGAAGCTTCGTCTTCAAAACCGGATCATCCTTGTATTCCGGAAGGCTAAGTAAAAACTTAATCTGAGCAAGTTCCAGATTTGGATTCTTCTCCAATCCTTCTTCTTCCAAATTTTCAAGTGGCATTGTAACGTAGCCCGCTTCCGTAACAAGTTTTATAGAATACAGGTTAAGACTGCACGACAAAGAGTCATACACAGTTCTACAGGAATGAAAGTCATTCGTTGTGTAGTTGAGTAAAGAGTGGCATCGCCACCAGGTGGCACTATCGTCGCCAAATATCTATAGTACCGGGTGGTTTCCATGTAACGGACACGGCTACGAGATTCAAAGAGGATTAACTAATCCCTTTCGCGTAACCAACCGAATGCTTACGAACACTTTAAAGCTCAAAAGAACGTCAAGATCCATAAATAGTACGAAATTAACGGATATCGTAACCTAGTGATACGATATATATACTTTAAAATCTATTTGTAAATAAACAAACCTAAAATGGGAAGCACTAAAGTCGAATTCTGACTATAACGTATATGATTAGTTTTGTTGGGCCCCGCTTATCGTCAATAACGAACGACAGATACGATATAGAGCGAAAGAAATAAAGAAAGCATAAATTTAGCATAAAAATTCTTTACTACTGTTACTCTCGCTAAATACTTGTCCGGACAATAATTTGATTCTTTCAACGGCCGGGTGCACCACACTCGAACGAAACTCTAAGCGACGATTACACTCTGATTGTGAATCCAACAGTTACGAACGTTCCTTGAAAGCTTAACGGAAACTTGTTAAATTTTATCGGGGACAGAGCGCGACTAGTCTCTCCATATGTTCGGTAACTTAAACACGATTATAATTATGGTTCTTGAATTTCCACCAATTTGACTTTTTCACTAAAAATCTATAAGACTCGACTACGTACGTACGTACGGGCAGGTAGATGACTGCTACATTATTTCGATCGAAAGGAGCTGCGTTATTCCTGTTGCCGCTCTTATCTCTCAGCACCATATATAATAATAACACGAATATAAACAAATGTATAATAAGAATCAATCTCTTTAGTAATTACTGTGTAAATTAGTAAACGTTAACATCGAGACGTAACAATGCTTTCGTCTTTTTTTTTCTCGATGTCACTGAATCTCGATATTGGATTTGCAGATTGGGAAGTATGTACAATATACATGAAAGAATGTTTTTGAATCACGGCGGTAGCTCGGAAAAATTTCAAAATAGAAACAGATTAATCCAGCAATGTTGTTCGTTGGCTGTTTAAAATTTGCTACGCGCCAGCAAGTACTTTAAACGATCGAAGAAAAACACAAATATTCGGCATCATATGTATATGATATTATACACTGCTACACACATGATTCGTCAGCTATCCAAGCATCAAAAGAGTTATAGAGAATTTAAACGTTGAAATGAACGTTACGACAGTCCTAAAGACCTAAAGAGCGCTTCGAAACAATTACAGATATCTTTGTAAGCTATCAGAGAATTGTTAATTATGGAATTAACGCGACTTGAAGTGTCAATTAGGTTTCTTAAAGGACATGGTCATAGGAAGGTGGGATACGGTATATTTATAGTGTAGGCGAAGAAACGTCTGCCGCGTGAGATCCTCGAATAATCCTCGAATAATCCTCGAAATTGAAAGCAATTGAAAAATATTATCGAGGCTGTCGATCCAAGAATAGCCTTAAGCTTAGCATAGATAGTTTCGATTAACGCGTGTATGTACAACGGATACAACGGGTACAACGGGTACAACGGGTACAACGGGTACAACGTAGTGATTCGTTACTTCTGTGTACTTAGTCGTTATTTATTTTAAGAATGTACAATCCCCATTGACCAAACGAGAAGTCGAATGTCCGTGACCAATATTGGGCAAGAAGATTGATCGGATCGTTCGATCGTTCAGCGGAAGGTCAATACATATCAGGAGCCTTATCGATCACTCATCTTCCAATTACGATCGGCAAGTCCTCAATTTCTCAACGAATAATTAACATTGACGACATCTATAACTTTATTTCTCAATGAAACCGGAATGGATTTTGGAAAACATTTACTAAGTTGTCGGTTTTCATGAATTTACTTGTTGAGGCCGATAAAACGAAAGAAACATATAGTATATCGTATGTATATACATATATATACACGCGAACACGTACACACAGATGCATAAAAAATGTATGCCGGTGTGTGCGTGTGCGTGTGTGCCTGCGCGTACGTGAGAAAGTGTGTGTGCGTATGTGTGTATACATAGAGGCAGTTACAGGTATGTATATAATATATCGAATATACATACATAGACACACACGCACGCATATCACTTTACATACGTAGACATTAGTTACTATTTATATGAACGACTTCATCTATACCCTGTGCATCTTCTTCTTAATGTCTCGACACGTACTATAATGTGAGATTATTCGATAAACATTATTCGCGTTACGGCTATTCGACACAATATATGTATTTATATTTTATGTATAATGTCAATCGGCTTTTGTCTTTCTTCCTCCCATCCTTCCTCGAGCATAGTCTCTCTCTCTCTCTTTCCTCTTTCCTCTTCCTCCTCTTCTATGTATAGTATGTATAATAATGTAGCATTTTACAGCGTTAATATAGCGATACAGGATTGATTATGCCATACATTAATTGATAAACGCAGTAACATTAAAAATACAAAATATTATAGAATATGATACTGACATAAAGTAACGTAGCATGACAATATTTACGGCATTATCCATGACGAATAACGATAAATAATAATTACGTTCAAATTCGAAAATGCGGTCGAGTTTCCAAGTATCGCGCGTTCAAGTTCAACAATTAATAATGTTAGGGATAATGGCAACAGCGCGGTGGGTATTTGTCACTTTTACAAATTATGATAATGACGATATGGCGCGACGACGTCGACGTCGACGACGATAATTATTATAATAATGACAATAACAATAATAACAACAGCAACAACAGTGACGATGATTGCAACAATGTTGTAGTTGGAGAATAAGGAGCGACAAGAATGAAAGAAAGACAATAAAGGAAAAACATTAACGATAACGCACTATTACACGAGGAAAGACATGTTGGTTTTTTACCATGAAAAAAACAAAAAACTATTTTCTCGTTGCGAGGAACACCACTGGCTGCGTAGCACTTGTGCAACACATGGCAGGCCTTATTAACCAATGTTCAATATTACTTTCTTCTTTTACTTTGAGGAAGCTGACGGTGTCCTTTCGTAATTTCTTTAAAATAATTCTCTATCAGTCCTAAGCACACGGCCGGGTTTTAAGCTCCAGATGCTCGTCAGTCATTCGATTCGACCTTTCGTCTAATTGTCATTGCCATTGCCATTGCCATTGCCATCGACCTGTGTTCTGACGATCATTCGCGAGATCGAGTGGCAAGGAAATCCAACAGCATCGGGCATTCGCGGTGTCCTGGTTCAAATGAATCCCCATTAGTCTATATTTTACTATAGAACTAACGACGGGTACGAACGTAATAGACTGATTCTAGAAATGACAATAAAAAACACAACCAGACGGAAATGATATGATTGGGAGGAAGGGAAGGAGAATCGATCTCACAATTGTGATAATAACACCGCCAAATACATAAATTCCTAGCATGTAAAAATACGTAGAAAAGAGCCATCCTGCGGAGATCATCCAACGCATTAATCTTACATTGACTATCATACGCCGTCGTAGGCAAGGTCGAGCGGTGGTCTATGGTGATGATGGTGATGGTGGTGAGGACTTGGAAGGTACGGTGGTGTCGGTGTCGAATTTCCTCCACCGTATCCAGAATAATTCGCGCTGGGTACATGTATGCCGTTCACCCCAACACCAACACCAACACCAATTCCGATACCGATACCGATACCACCGTTCCCCGACGTCGTTGGACTTTGACTCGAAGATGCGGCAACCGACACGGACGACGTTCCAACCGACGTGGAAACTGGTGTCGACGCAGAGACTGCTACGACTCCAGGTCCCGGTCCCGACGGTGGTGGCGGTGGCGGTGGCGCTCCGTATGGCTCGAAAGAACTCGGATATGAACTGTTGTAAGGATAAGGATTAGCCATGTGCCCCAGGGACGGATGCATCCCCGGGGGAATGCCGCTCATACTACTCATACTACTCATACCGCTCATGCCACTCATACTGCTCATACCAGCCATGCCAGGCATACCAGTCATGCTGGCCATACCGGCCATACCGCCCATACCATAAGTACGTTGCATTAAAGTGGATTCCAAACTACCAAAGAGGTATCCATTCGTCGAACCCATTGGTACCGGATAGTGAGGCCCGGCAATAAGGTTTGGATATGAATTTCCTGGATGCGTGTGATTCATACTCGGAGTGTAGTTGCTCGAAGCGAGATTTTCCACGGTGTACGACTTGCTATGTTGTTGTTGCTGTTGTTGTTGTTGCTGTTGCTGTTGCTGCTGCTGCTGCTGTTGTTGCTGCTGCTGATGATGATGATGTGCATGTTGATGATGATGATGATGATGATGCTGCAGCTGCTGTTGGTGTTGAGACTCCGTGTGGATGTGATGCCGAGTATTAACACCATAAAGGGAACTATAACTATCAGCGGGATTTGTATGATGTAAAGAACCGGGATAAATTGCACTAGCGGATGACAGCGGTGGACTATAGTTTGACATGTTGCCGCCCGAAAAACCAGAAAGGTAACTCGACTGATGAGTCTCGAGTTTATCAGCCATCGACTCTTCGGATATCGCGCCGTGAGACATATGTCTTTGGGTGACATTAACGCCAACGCCAACGCCAACGCCAACGCCTACACCACTCGAAGTACCTGCACCTGCGGCACCATCCGCTATACTCGGTATCTGATCAACCAAGGATTCGAGATCGCTGAGACTCTTCGAAGCAACGTCTTGTCCAGAATTCCTCTTAATGCTATATTGTTCGTGAGGATCATGAGGCGACATAGAGCTGTGCGTCGGTGTATGAGAATGAGCATGTGGCGAAGTCTGATGTGAATGATTCTCTACTGTGACTGTAGCCGTTGTTTGGTGAGAATGCGCGTGTAACTGAGAATGGGAATGGGAATGCTCCAGAGCTTGCGAATCTGGAAGCGTGTGAGAATGAGAATGAGAATGAGAATGAGAATGAGAATGGGGATGAGGATGAGGATGAGGATGGGAATGAGATAATGAATGAGAATGAGTAGTCTCGTTGCTCTGCGGCTCATGGTAGCCCATGTAACTCGCGTAGTTCGCACCGGGACTGTTTTCACTAGCGGCACCAACCGTTGTGACGCCCGTAGCGCCATCAGTTGTCGAACCGTGATTATATCCTCGATGCTCCGCATTCAAATTCTGCTGAGAGATGCTGGTTGGGGGTTCGAAGTCGGGATGCTCAACACTTGGTGATGTAAGAGGTGACGGCTCGAGATTGTTCTCCGAAGAAATTGCAGTATTTATTTCGGATGAGAGATCCGAATGTGTAAACGAGAGCGACATAGACTTGGGACTTTGGCTGTAATGTTGAAGATGAACAGGACTCTGTTTTGCACTGACGCTGTACGGACTATCGTTTAAGGCCTGCGCGAAGAAACCAGAATCACTGAGGGACTGAGAGTAAGGTGCCATGTGTGGAAAGGTCTTTGGTGGTGACATCAATGGTGGTGAGAAACAGCTTGGAATATTCTGATTGCCATATCCTTCGTTCAACTGGTGATTAATTGACTGCTGTTGCTGCTGTTGATGATGATGGTGCTGATGATGCTGATGGTGATTTTGTTGTTGCTGTTGCTGCTGCTGTTGCTGTTGCTGTTGCTGTTGCTGCTGCTGCTGCTGTTCATTTTCACGCGCCTCCCGCTCCTGCTGCTTCTGCTGTTGATGTATCTTTTTGGGACGCCCACGACGTTTCTTTATGACCTCACCGTTAGCATCAAGTTTCTCAGGGTCAGGGATCGGCTGTTCCTCAGGATTTTTAATCTTCTTAGGACGACCTCTTTTCTTCTTACCTGGTACAAGTCCTGGCTCCTGTTTCACAATGACTGTGCTACTCAATTCAGTTATTCTATTGTCGGGATCTGAACAAAGTTCATCGCTGAAGACAGGTTTCTTATCTTCGATTACTTCCTGCTCTTTCTTTTTTAACTTAGAGTCAGCAAAAACAATGTCTGATTCGTCAAGATGCGATATAGTACCGTTAAGGTAATCTCTAAACTTCTTCAGAGCTGCGTAATATGGTACTTTGTCAGCAGCTCGAGGCAATTGAGCACATCGTGCACTACTCGATGGCATTACCCACATATACTGCAAGAAAATCAAGAAAAGTAAAAAATTTCATTTTTAGCGATATTACTAAAATGTCATCAGATATATAACTCACAGTATTTGTCCCCTCCACAAGATTCGGTTGCCTTCCAAATCCAAATTCCTTTTTCCCTGAGAATACTTCATAAATGAGCTTCCCGTTGAAAACTGCAATTTTTGGTTTGTATTTCCTCAACTTTTCCAGTAGTATATGGCTACCTAAAACATAAAAAATATATAAAATAATCGCGTAATAAGAACAGTATCATCGTCGTGTCGGCATTTCGGAGATCGTTCAGGTTAACGATGCGTTCCAACGTTTGCTACCGGTACTGCAAGCATGGCAGTGTAGCTATGTCTCTCTCATATGCATTCTAATAAAACAAAGACACGATGATGATATTTCCAGTATTCGCAGTAAAATCACTCGCCTTATATCTGTGGGGGTATAATTTTCATGAGGTTAAACTGCTTCTCTTCTTTTTTGCAACATCTTATACATAGCTCTACGGCATCAAATGAATACTAGAGACGAGCAATCATTGTATGTACAAGAAAACGATATACCTATTGATCAATCAAATGTACTAGCACTGGAGTGCACTGGAGCAGCGGTCAAGCATCGCTCCGATCAAGCAACGAGGAAATAAAAATCCACTTGGGAAGTCCATTGGTCGAGACACGTTAGGGAGAGAATTCCAACAACCTGCAGACGACGCCGCAAACTGTGACATCCTTAGATCCTTAGAGAGCCTTCACAGCTTTGTCGAGCGAGTCGTGCGACTAGGAATATCAGAATCCTCATTGGCCAAATCCTTCATGAGGAAGAACATTGACCAATGACGAGTTTGGTTTTCCGAATTTTCCGACTGGTACGAGTAGTCCGACTGACCTGGGAAGGGTCAAACGGGCCTTAACTGCCTCAATGAAAAAGGGGCTTTAGTCAGAGGAACCCTATAGAGTTCGCAACACACCGTTAACTACACAATACGAATACTCTGCGAAATTTGACGAGGACTCCATGCTGTTCTGAGTGGTGAGTGAATCTCTGAAAGATCAACGCAAGTTTATCCTTTTTTTTATGACAAGAACTGGCCCTTTATTCCGTTTTGTGACAGCCGTAAGGTAAGTAATAGCTGCTCTCACGACTATTTTCGTAGATATAGGAAATCTCGCTTTGATACGCAAGGCCTTCTAAAAACTACAGATCAGATCATCTTCGGATACAGCTTAACGTATCGGTTAAAGCCGATAACAAATAATTTTTGAGCTACTCGTCAATTTACTATCGTGCACAGCATTTTCTGTTCCGCCCTGCTCGCGTCGTCGTTGCCGATTGTTTCAACTCTTGCAAACAAACGAGCCGATCGAATGGTGATCGATCACGGTCATTTACTACTAATTCGCTCGTCATCAGCTCCAGGAATTCCTCACAATCGCAAAGTTTGCAAGGGAGGCAACGAAGACAATGGTCGAGTGTGAGAGGTTACGGTCGGTCATCCGAACTAAATGGTTCGATGTCAGTTTCATGAAGGAAGACGATGGTACGGGAGTACGGGGATGCGAGAGTCATTTTCTTTCGAGCTGGAATCGTAGATATCTTTGCTTCGGGTAGGGCGCATTCAAAAACCTCACTAATTGTAAGATAGAAAAAGATGCAACGTGCCAGAATTACCCCGAGGTGAGGTTCCTGAATGCACTCCTACAAAGTGGCTCTTCTTCCAATGTAAATATCGGGGCAAACAGGTTTGCCATGAGACACGACCCTTTGAACCATATGCGGTCGGATCTTATGCATTCTCCGCGGTAAAAAAGAATTAATTCCGCGGGCGCGGAACTTCCAAACTGAAAGTACTCGATATTTGCAAATGTTACTTATCTATCCAATATCTTCATGATTTTTCATGTAAATTTCAACCCGTTTGTTTAAACGGTTCGTCTCGAATTTTGGATAGAGACGTTTTAGGCCGTGCACACTCACATGCGTTCCTGTTTTTCGATGACGATTGCATAAGACACTCCCGCAAATTCTATGCGGTCGTCCCAAAAAAGTGTTAATTCTCATGGGACCTTCATTGCAGCCGTCCAATGAGAATTTAAACTTTTCAAACTTTGTGCACTCACGCAGCTAATACAGACGATGCGACCAACTCTCGTGACTGAGTACCTATGTTTTGAAATTGATTATGGACGAGGACTACAATAGACGTCGAAAGGAGTCAAATAACTTTAAGGAAGAGCAAAGGGAAAGGACGAGGGTGCGTTTAAGGATATTTTCTATTTCTACCGATACGCGGTACTAACCTTCTTTAATTTCTTTTCTCGTGAGATCTGCACTTCCCTTGGTAGCGCGAGCAACCATGTTTGTAAAGCCAATGCCGAGTCTCAGAAGTTTATAGTCGTCATCAGCCGTCAATGGTTCTGGCGTAAGTCCACTCAGGTGTAAACATTTCCCTAAAAGCAATAATTAAACTTAACTCTTTATCAATTATATCGATCTATAACAATATTAATACTTTTATTAACGTGCTCTCCCCTCATTCATCTCTTTCTCTTTCTCTTTCTCAAGTATAGAAATCGTCTTCCTCCTCGAAGCATTCAAAACTTTCGCTCAAGTGCACATTGGTCAAATCTTTGGAAAAAGTTGCAGGCTGCATGTAGAACGCGTCGGGAGTAGCCGACAGGTGAAAATCGATGCTACCTGTGACTCGGTAGTCGGCAGTCGGCAGTCGGCAGTCCTATAAAAGCCGGGAACCCGCGCAGAAAAATCAATTTTCACTTGGGGTTCTGACGATTTCAGTGCGACCTTTTTGGCTCGTGTATGAACAATAATCATCTGCCTCTGTTTTCGTTCCTCTATAAATTGATGATCATCTCGTTTCTTTCCATTTCATTCAATCGTGTACACACACGCGCGCGCGCGCGCGCCTCTCTCTCTTTCTCTCTACCTACATATATCTTCCTGCCTGCCTAGTTACGTATCTCCTTACCATGTTGAACATTGAACAACAAACAACGGAATGATGGTTTCTCATTGCAGTAGCGTGAACGCTTGGGCTAAGTCATAATTTGGCAGCGATCGCTGTCGAAAATATTAAAATAATCAAACGAGATGCGGAATAGCAGGGTGTAGTGAACGTGCACGGACTGTAAGCTGCTATCGAGCGGATAGGCGTGCGACAACCTCTCCTCCCTCGATCCTCTCAAGCACCCCGACAGCAGTTCCCCTTTGCCCCTTTACCCCTTTGCCCCGTTCCTAGTTCCCTCCTTCCCCCTCCTTCTCTCCTTCCCTTTTTACTCTCCTCGCATTCACCCCGCATAACCTGCACAATCCGCACACCCCCTTCGCCTGTACTACTCGTGCTACTTTTCCCTCCGTACCATCGAACAGTGGCTGCTGTGGTGGCTAGGACGTACGGAGAGTTCTAGGGGGCTACAGGTTTTCCCACCCACAACTACCACTCATAGTTACCAGCCTTCACTCTCGTGCACGCAGCCACACTATTTCCATCGTCGTCTGCCTTCGTCTCTCTCTCTCTCTATCAAGCTAGCTCGAACGTCTCCGAGAGCCACCGAATACGTTCGACTCCTTTTGAGTCTCCTCCTCGGCAGAGTAGGCACCATGGCCCCCGAAAGTGTTCATCGCATAGCGACTTGTCCTTTCTGACAATCTTTCCGATGCTTTAGATTATACAAATAATTAAATACATTAAAGATTCAAATTAAACTGCTCTATTGGATCGTCTGAATATCTTAACATTTCTGAGAGTCATAGATATCAGAATGTGAAACGTACAATGCTTTCAGGCTCCCACTTAAAGTTTCAATTACCCAATCTTTCATAAAAATCTGAAAGTATATTTTAGTTCGCGGAATCGCGGTTGATCAGCCCTATTCGAGTGAGATTGAAGTAAGCATTCGAGTTGTGGTCGATGTTGACATCATGCACTACCGCGAAAAATTTCGTTGGTCTCGTTCAATCGTCGTATTGTTTCAAATATAGATCTACGAACGAGAGAGAAAATGTATAAACAATTAGGAAGCAGCTGCATGTTACTTATTATTTAGCCCGATTTCTTCTGGAATGTATGTACGAAAGCATCCCTTTATAGTGTATTGTCGCTCAGTTCCTTCTTTAAAGTCTTCGCTAGTACACTAGCGAGCAATAATGGCCTTCCTGTTTATAGTGTAATAACATTAATTTACAATGGTATTTTGGAGAAAATCACTTTTGCTCCCCATGGATCGTCACTGTACATAAAGTCCAAGTCTGTCGGCTACTCTTTCGTACTTTATACATTCCTTGGGCTTCCTCCTTTCCTTGTCTTTCGGCTATCCCCCCCAACGTCCCCCGTTCCTCCACTCATTCCCCAACTATGTCTCGCTCTACCTTTCCCTACGACGTACACCACTCGTTATTAGAGTTTCCCCAAATTCGTCTCTCCAACACTATCGTCGGCACTATCGTCGGCACTATCGATGCCAGCATTAGACACTAGTACAAGTGCCGGCCTCACTAACGTCGTCCCGCTTCCTCCTATCTGGCAACCGATCTTCCCTTCCCATCTTCATCCGACCTGCCATTCGCCCACTTGCCAACCCACTCGTCCACCCACCCGTCCGCCTACCCCTCGGACTACCGCAACCCCGGGAAAACCCTGGAAAATCCAGCCGAAACCTAACCTAACACCACTGACGACATAAAATGCACGGACGGCAACCATGCGTGAGTAGACGCGTGCGCGAATGCGCGTGGAGACGAAATGTAACTCGGCTCCTTGCTCACTGATACGTTTCTTCCAAGTGGTCAAGACGAAGACGTCATTAAAATTTCAGTAAATCGCATCTTTTCGTAGATCATCCGAGAGAATACGCGTCAGTCGAATATTCCATATCATCATCGGTTTTACACCGTGTAGAACGTGGAGTTTTCAATTTTGTTGACAGCGCGTAATCGCGATACCACCGTACCTACTCATTAAACAAACAAATTTTACCAACAACTCCGGAAAAACTGCAGCTTTCGAAGATTCTTCTTCTGATTACAAGTATAATAAGAAAATGGTCATTCTAAATGAAATAAACGTTGAACGGTTAGAATGGTTAGAATGGTTAGAATGGTTAGAATGGTTAGAATGGTTTGCTGCTGCGTGGCGATGACCGATGGGGATTGTTGCCGATCTCTGAGCTTTCATGCCTTGCGTAGCTGTGAATACTGATATTATTATGTATGTCATTCTTTCTCGCGTCCCGAATCTTCTCTTATCGTCGGCTGGAATTTGACTTCTTGCTTACCGTTCAAGGTCCACTTACTAGCCTGGGAAAAGAATAACGAAGAGCCGAAAGAAAGTGAAAAGAGCAGAGACAGAAATGGGTGGCGGGGCGTGAAAGACCAAATGGAAAAGAGCGTAAAAACGAGAGAGCGAAGAGCGAATGATGTGGTGCGTCACTTACAGAAGTGGTTTCCAGGTCCCGCGTAGTGATGGCCTTTGTAAGCCGCAAAGAGTCCAGGATTAATGCCGATCTGAAAGACAGATCGAACGTAAGACGACATTAGAGACTGATCTACGCTCACGAGGAGATTCTGCGCTTCGCGAAATGCATTCACTGCCAAAGTGAATTTAAATTGAAAATATTGTATGCCACTGCAAAGACGCAAGTATATTCTACACTCCGACGGCTACAAAGCTTTTTTTTTTCGATCGTTCTCGCCACCTCGCGCGAGCCTCTCAAACATTTTTCCCGTCATTCTACTCATCCATCCATCCGTTTGCCTACATTCGCATACAATTCTTGAATACCTCGTGGCTCCGATTATGCAATCTACAAATACAGGTGAACTTGTTGCAAGACTTCACTATCCTCCGTCTTCGTTGTTCGTGTTAGAAGCTAGAGAATTAATAAGGACAGTGTTCAAGAACGCGGTTGACGTATTAGTGTGCTTGCGCTATTCTTGCTGCCATTGTCTTTCGCTCGTGCCAATGATGTCTTCGCAAGGAATTCTTCAAATTTCCATCTCTTCGATAAAGGATTGTGTAATTTAATTCTGTTAACGTAACGACCGTGGCACCATAGACAAGAAGGGAGCATCTTGAAAAGCATGCTTCGAGCACAGAATGGCAGAATTATTTGACGAAATTATTCTGCTGGACGATGAAAACATTGCGGAGTGAAAGAGAAGATGCAAAGCCGCATCGGGTTGCACCAAATCTTCTGGTGGAGGCGAGATGCCGAAAGAGTTGGCAATTTGGTTGTCGACAAAACGAGGCATCGGATGTTTATACGGCGAAGAAGAATTGTATCGAGAGAACTCAAAGATAAGAGCAAAGGAGCGAAATGACGCAATCGACGATAGCGGAGTCGTCGGAGGCTGGAGATGGCGAGAACCGAATGAAAGAAGGAAATAAATGAGAATAAATCAAAAGTTAAGAATCGGTCTAAGCAATTATTCCTCTTCTACTAACGTACTAACTCGCGCATCGCATTGCTTGCGTTAATAACGGTCAGTTGGCAGCGCGTACGATGTTAAAAGACGTCGAGAGCGAGTGCGGATAAACCGGAAATAAACAAGGGAAAGAGCATTGCTTCCTTGTCAAGATCAAGTGAATGAGTCATCGTTGCCCCGAGTTAACGAGTGGCTTTTACGAGTGCAGGGTTCTATTCTTACGAATTAATGTTATTAAAAATAAAATGCAGTACATTTCCGCATTTTCTCCACAATTGAAATTTAAATTTAAAAAATCGAAAAAGTAATACTGTGATCGCACATATGGCATGCATCGTCTATACTTGTATCGCTATTTGTTATGTAAAATTTATCGTGCTAATCGACACTTACTATGATGATATCAAGATTGCTTGAGAGATGATCCGGAAGTACGCGCTTGCTCACTTCCTCCTCAGGCATTCCGTCAAACCTGTCATGTTTCTTCCTTTCCTTGTAAGTTTTTGCTCGTTTCTTCGCTTCTGCAAGTTCTGCCCTGGTAAAAGAATTGTTCGTTCAAAGAGGCCCCTTTCTCTCTCTCTCTCTCTCTCTCTCTCTCTCTCTCTCTCTCTCTCTCTCTCTCTCTCGCATCGAGTAGTAATAAGCGATGGGACTCTCATCCATGCCTTATCGTACCATTCAGGGGTGCAAGAGAAGAAGTAGAGGGATGAATAGAAATCCAAGAAATTTGGAAAGTAAATAGCGAAGTTCTCTAAATTTCATTAAGTGACAAGTGGCACTTGTCAAGAGTACTTACTCCTCGGGGGTGAGTACCATCTCAGATTTTTTTTTGCGGCCGCGTTTTTTCGGTTGATGGCTAAGTTGAAGATTGTTTGCCACAACACTGTGTACCGTTGTCAGAGTTGTTTGTTGTTGCTGTTGTTGCTGTTGTTGCTGCGATTGTGGATTATGATTTGGGTGATGCTGCTGATGATGATGATGGTGATGATGGTGATGGTGCTGCTGCTGCTGCTGTTGTTGTTGTTGCTGCTGCTGATGATGATTGGGATGTGAGAGATGATGCTGAGATGTTGAGTGTTGGCCGTTTTGTATAACGGCGGTTGTAGATCCGGGTGGTGTTGAACAGGGCGTCGTGGAGTGGGCACCGCTCGGGCACGACGTTAGGTTTACGCCGTCTGCATTTACAGTCGGACTACTGGTAGCTCTTATTCCTCCAGCGATAGACATCTCTTCGTCTACAAACGAGTAAGGATCCACCGGTGTTTCGCACTTTACCGTCACCTGCAAACAAATAGTAGCAACTCAATATTTCACCTTTAATTTCTTTTTAGTTTTGCACACATAATTATTTCGGCTCTATAGTTTTGACATTTGGTATTCAATTAGTATTAAAATATTATTTTCATTGTAACTGTCAGTCGTCACGCGCATTTACAAACGTCCGTCTCGATTGCGTGTTCATTTAACGATATCCCGATACACACGGAAGGAAAATCGCGCGTGCGCTCGACTAAAGTTCGAGCAGCCACTCACCGTCTATCGAAAAACCTCTGGCCATGTCAGATAGATAGAGACGAGTCGAACGTCTGTGTATACCGTAGTTGTTATCGCACAAAAATTTTCCGTAAAAGCACGCGGACTTCTATACTATCCTACACTTTGCATTAGGTAGAGTAACGTAAGGGAATTTCGGTAAAAAAATTGCAAAGCGACGTGGAAAATTCGAATCTCAGCGATGACACCAGGGAGCGCAAAGCTTAAAGAAAATTGGATGATGCCAGGAGAGGAATGGACAGCTACCGTAATAAGGTTAAGTACTGCGGAGACATACGTATGTCTATGGATATGTCAAAATAATAGGTGAGGGCGCGAACGATTGAATGCACGAGTGACCAAGTTAGTGACTCACCTGTCCAAGGGCAGAAGAGGTCGAATTGGGCTGCTGAGGTTGATGAGGGGTTGCCGATATCGGCGTGAGAGGGGTGTGAGGAGTGTGCGGTGTATGTGGCGTGTGTGGCGTCAGGGGCGTGTGGTACTGTTGACTACTGTCGCCGCCTGTACTTCTCATCTCCAGATCTGGACTTGTCTCGTACCCATCGTCTCTAGCCTCCTGTTTCACCAGAACGCCTGAAACACAAACGCCTGTCAGCACATTCTAGCCCGAAGGTACGTTTCAATTTGTACGGTTCGCACCGTGCAGTTCCGTTCCGTCTACGCACTTATGGCAATCTAAAGTATCGAAATCTAACGGACGCGGAGGAAGCTGTACATGCTGGACGGAAAAAGTATATCTTTCTCACCTTGCGTTCCTGAACAGCTCATCGTTTGGCCGCTCTGCGTGCCATTGTGTACTGGGGACGGGTACGAGCTGAAAGTACAAGGAAACATTAGCATCGACGATCGTTCAACGGCAGCAACCGACCGTTGCTTCGCTATGACATTATTTAAAGAGAGTGCAATAAGAAAAATTTCATAAGATTTGTCATTTCAGATAACAAGTTGCTTCGAGAAGATCTTCCACTTACTCTCGTTGCCAGAGAGAGAGAGAGAGAGAGAGAGAGAGAGAGAGAGAGACAAAGAGAAAGCTAACAAGGATGCCCGGCCCTCGGAAGTATCGCCGTCGTATGCCTAGACGCTACACAAGATTGGCATCGATCAAGGTAAATTTTAAGCAAGAGCAAAAACAAAAGAGGGAAGCGACATTCGGCAGGAATGCCAATATACTCGTGTACGCTCGAGGTAGAACAGTAAGTAAGTAAGTAACACATTAACGGATCCTGATGAATCCTTGCTGGAAACTCCTAGGTCGTTTAAGCCGATTGCGATTCTGTCCTGTGCATGCGTCTACGTACTCCGTGATTCCTCTGAATTACTTTTTCTCTTTTTCTTCATCTTCATCTTCATCCTCTTTCTCTGCTATGTCTGCTAATTGCAGCGCTGGTGTTACTAGTGCTCAGAGTCATTTGCACAGATTCTCTGACAATTCACTGAACATGACGTCCCGGCGATTCTTTAGGTGATTCAAGACAAATTTATCTATTCGCACTTTTTCACCAATATCGTCGTTTTGGTAAGATTTCTATCGTTCTCGGAAAGCCATACGTTACATCAGCCCAGTGTAGTAATGTGTGTAACGAGTCACGAGAAGATTGTCAGGCTTGGAACGTGATTTCGTATGGTTTCACGTTTCACGATCAACAAACGATATGGAATTGAAAAAACGAACTTTTCAAGTCCAATCAAATTTTCTCAATTTGTTTACATTTTCGCGTAAATTGGATCCCTCGTTCTTTCCTTCTCGCCTTTAATTTCATCTCTTTTCTTCTTATCTTGACCTTTTAACCTCCTTGAGGATAGTTGCTCTCGTAGTCTTGATCTGACTAACTGTCGTTACTCCTCTGATCGTGAGTAACGCTCAGTCCCAGTGTCATCCTTTTTTCAATAGAACTGCGATGACGACAGAATCCACGCTGGCGATAGCCGCATCAATGGTAATGCTGGTAATGGCGGTGGATGTTCGTGATAGTCATGGCGATGGTACTGGTGATGGTACTGGTGATGGTGGTGGTGGTGGTGATGGTGGTGATGGTGGTGATGGTTGTGGTGCTGGTGCTGGTGCTCGTTGCCAAGGGATACCTCGAGAAAACTCTACTACACCAGGACCAGGCAAACATGGACGCGCGTACACAACCTTATACGTTTGCACGATGCTACTGAGAAGAGGGTGCTCGCACACCTACATCTAGTCAGAGGATAAATACGAACGTTAGTATGCGTATGTGTGCTGTGTGCACACGCACACCGATGTCCCGTTGAAAATGTCGATACGAAAAAGCAAGCGAGCTAGCCGGCCTAGTCACATTTCGTCGAAACTATTTTCTCGCGCAGCACGAAATTGAGTTTTTATTCTTTGAAGAAGCTAATGGGAAAATAATTTTTGCTAAAAACGAGGAGCGTTAAGACGAGAATGAAAGAAATGATGTGCGACGGGATTGACCGACCAACTCCGAAAAGAGTCGTATGTATATCGATACCGAGTCTACGTAGAGGCAATTAATCGAGACATTTCGTCACTCACAAGTCATAATCGTACCTCCATTGAGAAAATATTCGTAATTTTGCGAATGCGAGTTCATTGGATGTAATGCAAATAACGTTTTTCAATCGGCTCGCTTAAACCAAAGGAATGAAGTTTTATTGGCCGTGTCGCTGTCGGCGTTGCATTCGAAGTTGCGCGACAGGTCGAGTGTCAGTGCCTCTGGCAATTGGCGAACACTCTTCCAGGGTGAACGTAGAGTTCGAGCGGACAAACGAAAGGAAAGCGGGTCGTGTCGAGACTTTGACCGAGTTTTGGCCCCGACCAGACTCGACCAGACTCGACCAGCCCGTTTCGGTTCGCTCCAGCCCTCCCTCGATTATCCGAAAGTTCCGCTTCCCTGGCGAGCGTCCCTCCGTCCGCCCGACTCAACTTAAACTCTTTCTTTGGACTCTCTCGCATCCTACTTTTCTCTTTCTTATTACGAAGGGACTGCAGCAACCAGTTGGACAGCTGGGAGTATTCGATACTAGCCAGTCGAATAGTTGAGATCGGATTGAGCACACTGGAGTGATAACATAGATACATGTCTATATAGACAAAAATGACTTTGAATATTTTCCCTCTGAAGTCGCCCGTCTCGTGGCACCTCATCTCATCGGGATAAAGTTCTGCAAGCGATGCAACCACGTGTTTCTTATGTTTCCACGTGATAGCTCTGTCGCGCTCGCGATTAGGATCTTTCTCATACAGTAACTTTCACGAAGCAAGGGCAGACGGGGGATTCAAAGATTGGATAAGATTGACGAGAAAAGGGGGGAAAAAAATGAGAGTGAGCGTTCACCTTGAAAAGTTTGCCAAGCACAGTCTCCCCCTGTTATCGGGGTTGTAGAGTACGGAAGTTCAATGGGAGCGAGGTTGAAACGTTTAAGCCTTGAGGGAAATTATAAATACCGAAAATAGTGTCACAGCTGACTTACCATGCATCTCGTCCATTTATAAAAGAAAAGTTGGAACGTAGAAAAGAGAACGTTTTTCGCCAAATGTTCGCGTCTCGTGCGTATAAATTATATAATCTCAGGCGTTGCGAACTTTTTCCGACTCTATTCACATAGAAACTAGAGACACGTTCTTACAAACTTCCTCCTGTTTTCGAGGGGTGTCGAGTCTTTCGGGCAGAGAATAATAAAATAATAATATCGCTATGACAATTGACAATTTTGAGCAACTTTTAAAGGTATTACAAGCTTTATCGCGACAATTTCAGGCTGCACGAGTACGTGCGTTCGCGATGCTGCGCTCCAATTTCCGAAGATTTATACCTCCCTCACTGGGGCCCGTCCTTCCTGGGGGTTTACATATCAGTTGCTCGTCGCTGATGTCAAAGCATTCATCGATGGATACGGTCGCGTATCCATCTTTCTCGATACAATTATCCGAAGCATCTAAGCGGACTCTCTATTTACTGTGCGTTTTAAGACGAAGAATCGAGGCACAGTATCGATACAACGTACGTACAGTTTCCATCCATACGGAAATGCTGATGACAACGAGACAACAAATGAACAAAATTGGACAAAATTGGACAACAGGACGATTGGTAAGAACGACAAAGAGAAAAGCAGATAAAAGTCTTTCGTCGAAAAGAAAGCTGCTGTCATGACTTGCCACTGACCAACTGACAATGAGTGACAAGTATGTCGCTACTGGCCGCTATGACAACGCGACGATGGCGCTCTGATGATTCCTTAGGAACAGAACAGAAGAGAGAACATATCGCAACGAAGTATTTAACACAAGAACTGAATTTGTTTATCCGCGGTGGCAATGGAGAGATTACAGTCAAAGAAATGTTTGTTATTTCCCCAGGAGAGGAGGTCGAAAAATCCGCTCTTCCCTTATGTTAGACGCGCCGCCACATGCGAATTTATTTTTGTCGAGCGCCGCTTCGCTCTTTCGAGGTGTGTCCAGCGCGTTGGATGCGCGCGCGCGCATGCGCCTATCGTGGTGGAAGGAGCCTTGTGTGGGAGCGTAGATGCACATACGTGTAGAAAGACAGGCACACTTGACTCACTTCGGGAAAGCGACGAAGCGTAAATCGACGCCCGTGTATCGCTGTGCCGCCATGGAAAGACGTGCATCAAATTGTTCTTTGGCCTTCTGCAATATCTCTCCTTCTCTCTCTTTTTCTCTTCTCTTCACGTTGATTCTCTGTGAACGCGAATGCAAAGCCGCGAAGAGCGTGAATGAGAAAACGCGTGTCTTACGCGAAATCAGGTTTAAGATTTATGGCGAAGAAACGGAGTAATGGAGTAATCGACTAATGGAGAAATGGAGAAATGGAGAAATGGAGAAATGGAGAAATGGAGGAACGAAGCAATGGAAGAAAAAAAGGTCGCTCGACGGGCCGTTTCCTTCGAGTAAGAGAGCAAGAGACTGCATTGATTCTGCTCCTTCTTGCCATAATCTTCCTCTTCGATATTCTCTTCTCTGCTTTCTTTTCCTTGTTGTCAATCGTTTCAAGATAAAATAAGAAAGAGGCTGATTCGGCAGATTCATACTCTTCGAAAGGCGTTAAGATTACCGAACCAGTAAACACTCGAAATTCTTAGGTGTTTAGAATTATTGTCACAGTTGTTTTTATAGCCCGCAGAGAAATCATGCTCTGTTTTTTTATGTACTACAAGATACTTTTGTTCTGTGTAGCTTTTTTTTAAATTTTTTTTTTTTTTAATTTTTTCTTCCATTGGTCGCGATCTTGTCATTTTCAGATTAAGCATCGCAAACTGATTCGCTAATTATCCGGGATCTTGACATTTACAGGTATGTCGTGTTACGTCAACGAATCTCTCAACATTCGGTTGACGTGCTCGACGTGTTCTCGTGTCATCTGAGGGCCACGTGTTACTATCAAAACTAGGTGCATTCAACGTAAAATGTAAAATCTTTGTTTTCCAAGCATTTAAAAATTTAAATCTTATTTACATACTTCAATTATTGTAGCCTCGACTTTCCCATTTTTATGCTGCATACACCTCGTGACATTCCGTTTTTTACTTCATCTTTCATTTTGTTCTTTCATTATGCGTAAGATCCGAGCCTTATCCTATACCCGACACCCTTGAAGGTTAGTCTCAAACCCTATTTGCGACTTATCCACAGAGACTCTCCTCTGTGTCATGACTAAGAACCGACATACATATGCGCTTATGATAACTTGCAACTTTTACGTATTATGTTCTTTATACTTTTAAGAAATCTTTTCCTTTTCTTCAATTTTATTTAATCCAACCATACGAACTGCAAGACTCATACATCGTGAGTAATCAATCACACCTTTCATTCACAGAATCTATACGCATATACCGATACAAACGTGTGCATCGAGCGACGCACGAATGACGAACTATTTCTTTTTCTCTTATCCTCGCGGTTTTTAAGGAACTTACATTTTGTAATGGTGTTGCAAATGTTGCCCCAGATGATGATCTGTGGGCGATTGTTGTTGTTGTTGTTGTTGTTGTTGTTGCTGCTGCTGCTGCTGCTGCTGCTGCGGCGGCTGTTGTTGTTGCTGCTGCTGCTGCTGGGGTGAGGATGACTGTTGTTGCTGCATCTGTTGTTGATGCTGATGTTGGAGAGCGTGAAGGTGAGTTTGTGGTGGGTCTAAGCTAGAGGCCCCCAACAGGGTAGCGCTCTCCCTAAACAACGTTGCCACCTGCATCTTCCTCGGATAATCGGACAGTCTCAACCTAAATATTATTACGAAGGAGACGGAGAGGAAGGTGGATCGAGTAGCGATGTACCGAGAATCTGGAAGGAACAAGATGCCTGCCAATGATATTCGTGTCAGTGTAACGTCAATTCTGCAAAAGAATGAACGGCCATGCTGGCGAACTCAAACTTGGACTTGATAATCGTTTTGGACAGCAGCCACTCTCTTCTTTTTCTTCGTCTTCTTTTTCGTCCTCGTCCTCGTCTTCGTCGTCGTTTTCGTCGTTTTCGTCGTTTTCGTCGTTGTCGTTCTCGTCGTCCTCGTCGTCCTCGTCGTAATACGTAACGAGGAACGATTGCAAAGTTAAGCACACGTCTGCTTCTCCTTTCTCCCTTTTCTCTTTCTCACTCCTCTTAGAGAGACGCACACATAAGGGGAAAACAACACAGCCGCGCACACACACAATTGCACGCACACACACAGAGCGGTTCGCGCGCACGCCCGCGTCCCCACGTCGCCCCTCTCCCTTGCACACTCTATAGCTCTTCGTCGTTACGTTCCTCCAGCCGACCGGCCGACCGACCGACCGATCGACCAACCAACTAGCAACCAACCAGTCAACCGAGCGACCGACCGACCGACCAGCCGTTCGTGTGCCGCACGTTTGCCTTGGATGCACCGAGAGAGACGCACGAGAGCGACGTCAAACTAATCAAGCCTCTCCGTCGGAGTCATCCTCGGCGAGGGAGGAGGTTCTCGAGCTCCGGGGCTGCGGAGCCCAAGGGCCAAAGGCCCGGTGGGCTCGTGGCCCTTACGCACTCCGATTCACTATAGTTATCCTCGTTTCACTAGGTTTAACCAATTCATCAGTTTCACTGGGAGCGCGCGTTCACTCTGTACTCTCACGAATTCACAAACTAAGGATTTCTCCAGACGTTCAGCCGTTCAGGCGTTCTGCTGCTGTTGCTGCTGTTGCTGCTGTTGCTGCACGGGTTACGAGCAGAACGCTCGAACCACGGTGACGACGAAACGACCGGCTCCTCGTTCTCCTCTTACTCTGTCCTCTCTTCTCCCTAGCTCTCTCGCTCTCGCTCTCGCTCTCACTGGCCGTGCTGCTACTCATGGACCGTCGCAAGTCCCGGCGATGCCACCGGCCCACCAAAGATAACCTCCCACCTTCTACGCCGCCTTCGCCTCCTTTTACCACTCGTTCTTATCTTTTCTCTTTCTTCCTTTCTCTCTCTCTTATACGTTTTCTTTGCTTCTTTCCTTCTTCTCTCCTAGGCCCTTGTCATTCACTTTCTCTCTCTTTTCATTCTCTCCCATACGTATATTCTGCAAGTCACTAGTTCGCTCGCCTACCTACTCACTACCTCACTCTCTCTTTCCCTGAGCGCTGTCTTCTCGGACTTCGTATGGCTTGTTGTTGCTGCATACCCACACCTCTCCTCGCGCGTCGCTAGAAACTGTGTCTTCATATGTAGAGAAGTCGTGGCGGAGGTTCGCCTGACACCTTGCCGTCGTCGCTGCTATAAACTTTTCAACGAAAGTAAGTTGGCGCGCACACCGTGTCAGCCAAAACTTGAAAAACGGTAACCGAACCGCGGCTCCGAAGGCAGCCGTACTCAGCCGTACTCAGCCGTACTGCCCGACCGTGCCGCTCCTGCTCTGTTCCTCCGCGCCCAGCCCCTCGCCGTCCCCTCGCCTTTCCCTCGCCTTTCCCTTGCTCATCCCCCCACCGCCACCGTGCCCTCACGGCATCCTCTCTCGCCCTCCTCTCGCCCTCCTCTCGCCCTGCTGCGAGGTTCAGGTCCGCGTGCGCGGGCGCGCGCGCTCTCGCGCCGCCGTTCTTCGTTCGCACCGCCCGCGTCGCGACCACCTCCTCGTCGGCCCCGACCCAGCCCTTCCCCCACATGCCTGCCATCTTCCTTCTACCTATAGAATTCCGCCCCCCTCCCCCTCCCCCCTCCCCCCCGTACTCCCTCGCGCTGTTTCTCTGCGTGTCCTTCTTCCGATGCAGTCACTCACAATTTCTTCCTTCCTTGTCTGTGCGTTTCATTAATACGCATGCCCCCATTAGCACACGGAATTTTGAGCATTTCTTTCTTTAGCTTTTTGCTCTTCCGCTCATTCATCTGCTGCATTTTGCATACGTGTACGTAGTTGACGCTCGCTAACGATCAAATACGTAAATTATAGGTTCACTGTGGTACTATAATTGTATTGATGCGCGAAATGAAGTTTCCGTTAATTGGAAGAACATGAGACAACAACAGACAATCTTACTCTTCATAAAACAGAGCAAATACCGAATTAACTTTGATCTTCTCGGATTCTCAAGCGGTGCCTGTAAGAGGCCGTTCGACTATGCGATCAGCCCTTCTTACTCTGCAATTAATACGAGGCATACGGTACTGAAAACGTCTGATGCGTGTTTCGTGTTTTTTTTTTAATTCTTCAATATTCACCGCAGTACATTGCGGAAGGCCTGACAAAGCTACCTCTACTAGCACACCAAAGAAACGTGCGAAGACTCTTATTTTCAGCTTCAGCCGTGAAAATCATCACCGGACGAATCTATTGAAAAGGACTGATTATTCTGCTCAAAATATTGAATAGAAACAGAAAGAAACTTACAAACTTGGAAGCAAAAATCGTACACAAAAACGCATAGAGTTTATAGGATTCGATGTTGTCTTTGGTCGTAAACCTATAAGTTTCTATCTCTTTCTGTCTGATAGATGTTAATTTCTGCCGTTTAGCCGACTGACGCCCTTTATTTCTGAACACGCAGTCTCATACGTGGAGGTGCATCATTTTACGAGCATCTAAAACTTTCTGCACGCGTGCACGTGGCCTGACACGCATGCGTTATCAAGCGGTGACGGGACGGCCGTCGAACGCCGGTAAAAACAACAAACGACAGACGATAACGCAGTCTCACGGCCATACGACGCTTCTGTCTCCACCGCCAAAGCAGGCACACCACCTACGTGCATCTTTCACTCGTCCTCGTGTTCCTGGCCTTCCTAGCATTCAACTGCTCTCATCGTTCACTCGATCCGCTCTTTCGTTTTCGACTCCTCTTCAACGGACCATCTAACGCAAGCTTTTGGAAAAATCAATAGAGTGCAAGTAAAACCTAGGTTGCGCGGGCCGAACGGAGGCGTTCGGAGCTCCTTGTCTCACTTGAGCAGAGTTTGCCAGAGCATCGCACGTCTAACGCGTAGCACGCATGTTAATTCAATTCTCCCAACTGCGATCTTCATCTTCCTGATGACAATGAACGAACCGTGGCTCTCCGAGTCTAGCAATGAGCTCGTCGACGTTTGGTTCATCGGATCCGGTCGATCGTATTCGGCAAATCTAAGCGGATCTTCTCACATAAGTTGCGCAACGCTGGCTCATGGAAAAGGGACTGCTATCTCCTCTTGGTGGCGATTGAACATTTCGAATCCTTACTGTTCACGTAAAATTCTTCAAAGATTCGAAATACAGTGCATGCTCGAGGAAAATAACGTCTGTCCGGCTGATACGTTGGCCTTCAAAGGATATACTTAATATCTATTGAAACTTTTCTCTTATTGATGAAATTGTTTCTCCTTTTCCTCTTCTCTTTTCTCCCGCATTTTACCACTGAAGATTCATCCCGTCTCTCAAGAACTTTCAATTGATTCTGAAAGTTGTCTCGAGCGAATGCGCAACTGCCAACTCGATTCCCTGTTGGGTATCCTCTCCAGTGTTCGCAGTCTTCGGTAGTCTGTGAACCTAGAAGCGATGCAGCGAGACGTTCGAGTCACGGAAATTCTGTTTCGCGACTAAAAATCGCAAAATTTATCCAATAATTGCATTATGCAAACACAAGACATGGAAGAAAATCGTTGCATGGCGGATCTATCGAAACTTACGACCTTACCTGGCAATGGACATTTTCTTGCTAAAATCCATTTCCGGCGGTTCATTGCTCGACTGAACATTTGACAGGACAGAGAAAACGGAATGGCTAACGTGAAAAGTTTTCGTGCATAAGTGTAGCAAAGACAACTGACACGTTGAGTGGTGAAAGCGAAAGGTGGCAATGTTATCAATGTTATCATCGTTAATCCATCGAGCAAGGGGGGGTGGGGGGGATCACCTATGTCCATCCAATCGAAATAATCTATTCGTTATGCCTACATAATGTGTACTATCGTTTACAGATCGATAGATCGAAATCTCGAAAATTGTGGCCTGGAGGCTCCGTGTGGTCCGTGGTGTGTGCAGTCGAATTGGGTCTGATCGAGGACGGCGAACACTGGCGCACGTTTTCCTTGATCGACGACAATTTGGAAGAGAGCAACAGTAAGATCAGCAGCCGTAGGAGCTCTGACAATGAGAGAGCTTGTGCGCATCCCTTTGCCGAAAATAACAATGCACGTACTGCTTCGATCGAAACGACGAAGAAATCAATTGAAAGCCAAGAGGGAAAGTGGAGGCTACCGGATACGGCCTATACCACTGAAACGCCACAAGGGGAGACGAAGGTTTTAGCGCAATGTCAGAGAATCGGCGAATTAGAAAAGAGCAAGAATGAGGGTGAATGGACAAGTGGAAGTGGAGTGGAGGAGACAGGGAGGGTACAAGAAATTCCCGTTAAAGGACGAAGAGCTTCAATTCAGGAGAAAATTAAGACGATCTACCGTCAGAAAAAGACGCGTACTGCAAGTCGGCAGATTGCTGGACAATCCCACGGGGAATCAGTTGAACAGTCCGGTAAGAAGGAACGGAAGCAGAAAGAACAATCGGGAGAACCAGTTGGTGGTAGACATAAAGAAGAGTTCGTATCTTGGGAGAAACCGGAAGACGGCGTGACGATTTTGAAGAGAGCCAGAAAAAATAATGGCCAGCAGGAAGTACATGGGCAAAGACGGTCACCAAGAGCGGCACGAGCAGAGACGAGGAGTGAGTTACCGTCGATTCGGATGGAAATAGAGAATCGAGAAACGATTATAGGAAATGAAAAATGCGACGGGAGGCCATTAACAAGAGGTCAAGTAAGAAATGCCGTACGAATCGGGAAGTCGTGCTCATCATCAGTCTTGAGTGAAATGTCTGATGTCGGTAGACTGATTTGGGGCTACTGCATGGGATGGTGGCCAGGTAAGTCGCGATTATCCTAGAAACCTGATTGCCGCCGTCGAAGGATCCTTCAATGAAATATGTCTCTGCACTTGCAGCTCTGATTGTCGACGCTGAGCACGTGGGTATGATCGCCACACCGGACAAGCTTTGGGTCTACTGGATCGGCGAGTCGCGGATTTCAGAGGTAACACGCGTCCCATGCTGTCGCACTCTATCACATTTACGTTCCATCGTTGGCAAGCAAGACTCTTGTCTCTTGTCTCTCTCGCAGCTCAGGACGAAATCTCAAGTGGAACCGTTTTCGCAGAACCTTAAGTCTCGGCTGATGGATCATCTGCGCGACAAGACAGCTACAAAAGCCAGAATCGTCGCATCGGTGGCCACACTAAAGGTTTCTCCAGTTAATTCATAGGAATTTTTTCGCTTTCTTTCTTCTTTCCCCCTCCCTTCGTCCATTCATCATTATCCCTTTGTACTATCCTCAGCTACTTGCCGAAAAACTGAAGATTCTGTTGACGAAACCTTACTGTAGCTGGGTGGAAAGAGAAGTGGTACCATTGAACACGAGCGAATGTAAGTAGTGATATGTCGAAACCGTTAAGTCTCGCCAGCGTGCTTTTGGCTGATCGAAAATTCGATAAAGGTCGAATTAACGAATATCATCGAATGTAACGAACGTTTACAGTGAACAAAATGATTTTCTATCCGTATCCCTGCGACGTAAAGGAAAATCTCGAAAATTTGCGCAAGGAAAACATCGAAGCCACCGAGGCTTATCTCCTCGACGTGAAGAAGAAGAAGCAGCAGCAGCAGCAGCAACAGCAACAAGTCATTTTAACTAGTAAGCCTCCCTCCCCTCCTCTTGGTAACTTTTGGCAAGTTCCCATTCTTCTGGGTTATCAAAGCACGCTGCTCTGCTGACGTCTATGTAGCCTCGCCGAAGGAGAATCAGCCGCAGAAAGGTACCGCCTCTATCGGCAAGATCTCTTCGATAACAACGACTGCGACGGTTCGCTTCCCGGAGGAACATCTTGCTCTGGTGGATCAAAAACCCGGTGTCATAGCGTGGGCAAAGATATCGGGACACGCATGGTGGCCAGGTACACAGAAATAAGGAGAAAATACGATTCGTTAGGGGTCGGACACTAAGAACGTTGACACGTTTCATTTGCAGCAATGATCGTAGATCATCGGGATGCTGGTATGGATGAACCTAATTTCGGCTGTCAGTGGATCATCTGGTACGGTGACTACAAGTTGTCTCAGGTGAGGTGGAACTCGAGATGCTGACTCGTGTGAAATACGAAAGCACTACGAATGGTTAAATGATTCCAATTGGTATTGATTACAGGTGAATCATCGAGATTTTTTGAAATTCCAAATGGGCTTCGAAAAAGTCCGCGAGTACACGGTGCAAGCTAAGAGAGTCTCGTACGTAGCCGGCGTTCTCGATGCATCGAAGGTAAGGCACTCGGGCTACTCAGAGTGATAACATCATGCGCCGACTTCCTTCAATCTGGATGACTTCTTCACGTTATAAGGACTACTGCTCGCGACTTGGTTACAAGACTGACCACTGGAAGTTGAGCGATGCACTGGGATGGTTCTCTCGAGTAACTTCCCATTCGAAATCTCAGAGAGGTCACGAAGCTGCTGATGCTTTGCCCGGAATTACAGGACTTAACGACAATCAAGTTAAATATACGGAACGAATCCTCAAGAAACTCAGCGAGATTAAAGGAGATCGAAAGGTCGCTGCACTGCGCGAGCGTGCCATCGAAAACACAGGTACGCCGAAACTACGCCGAAACTACGCCGAAACTACGCCCTGCTGACCGCGAAATCGCGAGGACACGTTCTTTTCGCTATAAAAAATAGTTTTCTTTTCTTTCTATTTCTAAATTCTTCCTTTTTTTTATGCTCCCTGTTGCTAAAGCGTTACTTGCCCTAGGTCTAGCCAGTGACCAAGTGGACGCTGCGGAACTACTTAAACGGTCCTGTCTCGTGTGCTTAAGAATCCTTCAAGAGAGCGATTGCCAGGAGCATCCTTTTTTCGAAGGATCTGTATGCGACGAATGTATGGTACGCGATTCCCCTCGTATTATTATAATAACGAGAAACACCTCACCACCGACGATCTTGCCATCAGTTTATTTGATCACTTTTACAGGAACTTTATAAGCCATCCATGTTTGCTTACGGAGATGATGGAAAATGTGTAAGTCTCTTTTCGTCTTTGTCCAGATCCTCTTCTTCTCGAATGGATCCCGTTCATTCTTCAAGCTCTCACCGAATGAAGCGAATGACAGATTTTCAATCGACACTTAACAATGTATATTTTCTTGTTCAGTTTTTTTGCACGCTCTGCGCGGGTACCGACACCGTTGTTATGTGTGATGCGTACGACTGTCCCAGGTAAAAACTTTGATTCTGTCTTGAAGCAATTATTCTAGTTAACTCATCCGTCAATACGATTTCGCTCTTGTGTGTATAGGGTTTACTGCACCGCGTGCTTGAAGTATTTGATAAGCCCCCACACCTACAGAGCGATTCTCCTAGAAGATCCTTGGTTCTGCTTCCTCTGTAAAAATGATGCGAGACTCGCTTCGGATGGATTCGTAAAGCCACGCTGCAATTGGAAGGAGAGGATGCTTCGATTATTTCGGAGAAATAACGATACGCGGTGCTGGGACCATCCTCCCTTCCTCGACACAGCTCGCAGAAAGATGCGTGTCCTGTCGCTTTTCGATGGTTTAAGTACCGGTACGTACCACGAGTCATCGGTTCCCTCCATTTCCAACTTACTTAACTGAACTTAACTTAACGTAACTTAACCGTTATCTCCGCAATCTCAATGTCATCTTTCTCATTGGTACGCGGCGCCTGTGCGCCTAGAGTCTTTAGTCACTTGTCATTAGTCCCGCTGGTATGCAACAGCCATTAAACGATTTTATATTTCAGGACTACTTGTGCTCAGGAAACTGGGAATCGAGGTAGAGTGTTATTACGCAAGTGAGATCGATCCTGATGCCGAGGCTGTCAGTGTTGCCCATTTCGGAGACAGAGTCATTCGTCTTGGGGACGTTAGGAACATCACGAGAGAACGTATCAACGATATCGGACCTATCGATTTACTAATCGGTGGGTCGCCCTGTAACGACCTGAGTCTCGCCAATCCTCATCGATTAGGACTACATGGTAAACAACTGTACAGCAAATACATCTATACTCTACGAAAGAAACTTACCTTTTTACGTTTGGCTGTTGCAGATCCCAAAGGGACTGGTATACTCTTCTTTGAATATTGCCGCATTTTGAAACTACTAAACGAGACGAACGGAGATCGTCATTACTTTTGGCTCTTTGAGAATGTCGCGTCAATGCCGAGCAAATACAGACTGGAAATTAACGCGTGAGTACTCCCTCCTATCTCTTTCCAACTAGATGCTTCTACCGCGATGCATTCGTCTTCCACAGGCATCTCGGCCGGGAACCCGATTTCGTAGATTCGGCAGACTTCTCCGCCCAACACAGACCGAGGCTCTACTGGAGTAATCTTCCGATCGTCTCGCAGCATTCGCTCGACACGCAAGACCTCCAGGACGTACTGACGCCCAACTGTAATCGACAGGCCCTCGTTAAAAAAATTCAAACCGTCACCACGAGAGTGAACTCCCTGAAGCAAGGTATAAGGGCCTCGTGATTCACATTTTTCATCTTTCACATTGACATTTGGCATTTTTCCGTTTGTATCTCTGTTACGCAGGTAAAGCGCTTTGCAAGCCGGTACTCATGAACAACAGGGAGGATTCAATCTGGATAACTGAGCTCGAAGAGATATTTGGTTTTCCACGGCATTTCACAGACGTGAAGAATTTATCGGTAACGAAACGGCAGAAGTTGATTGGCAAATCCTGGAGTGTACAAACGCTCACCGCCATTATGCGCCCGCTACGCTACTTCTTCGAAATCACGGAAATCGAACCATAATCAATGCATTTCAAGAGAGATACGCGTAATCACACACAACAGGGCACACATACAAAGGAAATATAAAAGTCTTGTCCTTTCCTTGTGAATCCGGCACCTTTACTCATGGTCCAGAAATTCTCCTCGACCGTAAACACCACTTCCACGTGATACATGATTCTCTCTCTACATCTCATCTATCATCTATCTTCCTTCGTATTCTCACTGGATCTTAAGCGGGATCTACTCCTCTGACTTATACGAAAATATCCTCTGCGTGGCTCACGACTTGTCGGCAACTCGTCTTGCACTCCAGCGATGTACGGTGTCCTGATACAATCCTCGAATCGAATCATCGCCATAGGAATTGTGCTACAGCCCACAAGGCAATTGACGAATTGCAGGAGATGTGCGGAAAGAGGAGTATTCAGATAAATCTCTTGTCTCTCCATGTCGATTCCACGTATTATACCTGTCGTTAATGATTCAAATAAACAATGATGCTCCAAAGTTGATTAATAGATACCCAAGTGAGAATAAAGAGAAAAATTTGAGTAGCAATAAAAATGAAGACTTCGCAGTCTCAAGAAAATGGAATGGACTCACTAACCAAATCCGTAACAGGTTGATAGAGGCGCTCTCATCAACGCGTTGGGATAACGCGAATCACTTCGGCCTGGAAGTTCCTCGTTTACGTCAACGCCGCATAAAGCGACGATATTACCATTGATTGCGGCTAAAATATGTGACGGTGGCACGACAAGCCGCGTTAACGAAATGCTCACTGAAGAGAAGGGTACCCTAGTGCAAATAACAATCATCAATTCGTTAACTTCTTGATCCGTTGAACAAGCAATATTTTATCAGTATTTAGAATGCAGCTAAAAATATAAGAAGATACTGACGTGTATGGTGGCGTGTCGTTGATGGAAACGCAATTCGATGCATGCTCCTTGTAAAATCTACAAAGAATGTCCAATTGCAATTCCATTTCCATTTCCATTCAATACGAGGGAGTGAAATTAAAAGATTACTTCAGAGGCTTCTCCTGTTGCGTCTGCAAAATCTGCGCCAAGTACGCCAACATCGCGACATCTCGCTGTTGATGCGGTTCCATTTCCCATGACTCCCCGATACCACTTCCTTCTCGCGACTCGGCTTGCGACTCCACCATGTGTAACTCGTAACAAAGGGATTCCTGCTGAGACTCTTCATCTCCAAGTTTTCCATCGATCCACGAATGACTCTGAAAGACAGGAGCAGTCTGCACGTTCGCTGATGCTTATAATTCACTTTGCATGAAATATCGAAATTTTATCAACCGTGTCTGTACCTTTCGCCCGACAACGTCGGCATATAATAGAGAGTCAAAATTCCTTTTCGACCTTGTTGAAATGATCTGCACGACGTCACTAGGTCGAATTGATCTGATGATGCGAACAATGATGTCCCATCCCAAACCCTTGCAAAATCCCATGGTGTTCACGACAATCGGAAGACGAGAGAGCTCTGGACACTTGTTCAATTGATAAATGAGCTTTTCCACAGCTTCGAGATAACGCGAAACACAACGAACAACGTTCACCTCGCCGATAAACAGCTGATAAAATGGTGTACGCAAATGGCTGAAATTCGGCCCGATCAAAGCTTCCTCTAGCACGTGTAAAGAAATGCATCCTGCAGGTGTACATTCAGCCTGGCCAGGATCCAAATCCAATAAAACGACTGCACCTCTTTCCGGAAGCAGCTTGTTCACTAAATAGCGTACTGTTGTTGACTTTCCGACGCCCTTGCCGCCAACTACCAAGCCGCAAGTTCTGTACCCAGATCGTAAGCGATTTATCAACTTAAGGGCTATGTCGTTTTCCCATCTTAACCCAGTTTCTTCATGCAAATGGAAAGAAGCCTGCAGTACTACCTCTGCCTTTTTTGGATCAGTCAACGAATAATTCTTTTGAGGATCTTCTACAGTTGGAAACAGTTTAAACGGGCACGATGAACTTAAAAACCTTGTCAGCTTATTTTCCAAGTTTTCCATCAATACTAACGATCTTTCCCATTGATATTCATTGATATCCCTTTCTAATGAGCTTGTGACAATACCATCGATGCCTTCTGCCTTAAGTAATTTGCAAATATTAGCCACATTGCCCTTCGATCGTTGGTCAACAACTTCTATACCAACAAAATGATGTCCTCTTGGTGAATATACCTCAATTGGTACAGATGTTCGACGAAGAGTTAAGCCACATATCTCTATTGCTCCATGAATAATCTGAATTTTTAGCTTTCCATTGAAATTAAGCTTACATCCATGTTCTATAGCAACAAGTACTTTTTCTTTCGCGCTATAAAAACGAACCTTTTTAGTCAAAATGCTATGCTCTGACAAAGGGCTTTCTTTGCACTCAGCAATGACTTCTTCCAACTGCTTACTTCCTTTATGATTATCCTCATTGTAATTATTGTAACTCATGTTGTTTTGATTACCATGCCAAATATTACAATGGGTTTGTAACTTATTTTTGCAAGTATTAGTCATTACATTAATTTGTTCCTCTATAGGCACTGAGACACTTGCATCAGATTTCACAAAGGTGCATGAAATATCATCACCTCCTTTTACGGTCTTTGAATCCTCTTTCGTTAGTGATATGTTCTGTCCTGACAATGACATCGAATGTGTTGACTGTGCTTCAACGATTATTGGATTTCCAAGATTAGTCGTTCCTCGTGATGGTCCATAAATTGTTGTTTGAAGCTTTGAGCTATTCGAAGCCCTATCACTTTCAAGTTTTACTTGAGCATTTCCCTTTTTCCGAAATCTTTCCGAACCCATGTCATTGCGTTTTAAATTACGAAGTTTGAAATAATTAGTCTCTCCTGCCTGAATTAAAAATTGTGTTTTAATATTCGTCTCACCGAGCAGATCATCGAGTTCTTGATATTTCCCTCCTGTGTTGCATAGTGGTTTTCTGAAAAATAAAAGTCAAATTCTTATGCAAAATGACATTTATACATTTCCTGCAATAGTATGGGGGTCACGAAAAACGGTAGACACGCGTACATAAAAGCAGATGTAATTATGTATTCTACTCTTGCGTATCTTTAAAGGTTAATCTAACCTAACCTAACCTAACAGGCAAACAATAAATTAAGATGACTTACTTTTGACGTTTTTTATATTTTATACCACGAACTTTTGACGTAAGCTCGACGGTTTGTTCCCTCCTTTGCCCCGAATCGTTAATTTGGTACTTCATACTTGAAACGGGTACATAACACACTGCTAAAATAACACGTGCAAGAAGACTGCAGAAAGACTGAAGGATCCAAACAATAATATGCAATATTTTACATATGACTACCCATACAGCATGTAGGTCGTATAGACGTCCCGAGTACGTCTTTCTCGAGACCGCATGAAAATGATTAGGGATGCTGCTTAAAAATCGATTTTTCTTAGAATCGATGTTTTATGCCCGTTTTCTTCGACACCATTCGACACGGTTCAAGGTTTAAACTTGGTTTATCTTCAAAATGCAAGTATCTGATTGGCTTATCACATGGTTAAACTGAGTTTAAAGTTTGAACCGCGTCGAAGAAAACGGGCGTTAGTCCTGTGATTACCGATATTTCGTATCGGTACAAATCCTGCAAAATCAAGCTATCGCTTTGAGCTATCGCGACAGAGTTTCGTAGTTTCCAATTACTCAACTTGTGTCGACGGAAGTCGACATCGCAAGAACGTCCCTCTATTTGCTAGCTCCAGCGGAATATTTTCGAAATTACCAATGATGTAGCTTTGTGTCGACACAAGTTGGGCAAAGGGTGCGTTTCGATATTCGCTTAAAGCGCTGCGGGCATGATTGTGTGAGTAAACAGGGACACACAATGATACTCGCAGCGCTTTGAGCGAATATCGAAACAACGCACCTAAAGAAAGCACCTGCTATCGTCGTGTCCCTGTTTTAGCTGCATGCAATTGAGTGAGACACAACCATGCGTATCTTGGAGACATTCCGACATTCATTGGATTCACTGGCAGTACTGCGAGCATGGTGGTGTCTCACTCAATTGCATGCAGCTAAAACAGGGACACGATGATACTCGTTGGTCTGTCAATGAATCCAGTGAATTTCGAAACGTACTCATATAATAGTCATAAGGCATGTTCGTTTTACCGTTTTAACTGTTTCGGAGCATAATAGGTGTGTTCGAAAATGAGCCGAGAGCACTGAGAGCACCGTTGTTTGTCTGTTTATCCAGTGCATTTATCAGAGACACAGCGATGCTCTCACAATCAGTGCTCTCGGTTTATTTTCGAACACACCTATTGTGCTAAGGGACTCGATTGCGAATCTTTCCCTATTGTGAAAATACGAAAAGTAAATAGCTGTTAGCCAATCGCATATTGGAGTCAAAAGAAGACAATCATAACGATTGGCTAACAGCTATTCATTTTTCGTATTTTCACAATAGGGAAAGATACGCAATCGAGCCCCTGAAAGACCATGTTTACACGGTGACTTATTCTTCTTTAGTTAGTACTTATCTAAAGGAGAATTGTCAAATCAAAGAGATTTGCACTTCTAAGCAATATTTTTGATTAGTCGATTCCTTTACGAAATTGAATTCCTTTTTGAAATTGTTGAAGAACGTGTTGAAAACAGCTATTTGATTAGTGTAAGTATAGTGCTTTATTATGCGCATCAACTGCTCGATGTAAACTAGGCCATTGACATCATCAACGTTAGCGTCGGCAGCAGCGTCGGCCAGCGTCGGCCAGCGTCGGCATTGCAGTGGGGCACTCTGAAGAACCCGAAGAAGAACGTCATTTATCTGACGGCTACCCTCAAAGATGTCCACGGGTATTGAACACAATTGAACATTCGATTGCAGATCAGAGCAAAGTATAGTGGTAACTGGTAGTAACATCGGCATAATTAAACTAGGAGTGAGTAAGGCAAACTGAAAATAAAAACAATGGTGATTGAACGCGAGTAAAGGCAGGGGAATGGAGGGCGGAGAAGAAAGAGAGAGGAAGAGGAGAAGAAGGAGAGAGACACCGATAGCGGCGATCGTCGGCCACAGTCGGCCAGCAGCGGCTAGTGGTCTTGGATTTTCTTGGACAGCCTCGAAGGTGGCCAGAGGCGTCTTAACCAGTTAAGCCGAATTGGACCTACGCCTGGCTCTAATTGGACTCGTTGAATGTATTTACGTGTTAAAAGCAATTAAACCCAGTGAAACGTCGAGTGTCGAACCGAGGACTGCCGAGGACGCTCCCCGACGCTCGGAGACGCTCCACGCCTTCGTGGATACGCCAATGCGAGCCCTCGTCGCCACTGCTAGAAAATGGAGTTACCAGCAACGTATTGTTTGTGCGGGAATTCTTTCGACTCCGAACAATTTATGATTCAGTGTGACATCTGTAAAGAGTGGTATCATGGTGGGTAAGTGTAGCGATGATACCGAGCGCAAAACGAAGACGAAAGAAAAGACGACGCTCGAGTGCGATGCTCGAAAGAGTCAATTGCAAATAGATATTAACGTTATTTCATCGAATATATTCCATGACGGAGCCAAGGGAAAGAAGGAAATAAAGGATTCTAAGGATTGTAAAGATTTTGATGAGAAAGAAAAGAATCTAGAAAACGAGAAAAGTTTCTTCGTGTTTGCTAGAACTTGCTTGAGGGTGTTGCTTGCCGCTTCTTGCCACTTCTTGCCACTTCTTGCCACTTCTTGCCACTGTCAGCGTCGACCAGCGCTTCTTCAGCGACAACGCTTCCCGACTACTCTGGCAATTACACGTTCTCGTGATTTGGCTCTCTCGCTGACTTGCACTCTAGCTACGTTTTTCTCGAGTAACGAGTAACGAGTAACGCGTTACGACTAGCTCGACAGAGTTTCTTAGAATTGTGGTAATACATAAAATAACAACATAACATAACCTTTTGCGGAAAAATCGATGGTAGCGGCCTTAGCGCGTCTTCGGATAACCAAGGAGAATGGTTATGTTAACACCACCATTCATTTCCATTCTGTTTCTCAAAGGTGCGTGGCTGTCAAGGATTACATGTCAATGGATCTGGACAAATATCACTGTCCACGTTGCGAGACAACATATGGACCTTCCCCCTGTGAGTTGTTTTATATTTAACTATAATCATTATTCGATTGCATCCGATGCATGTGTAACTTTTACATTATTGTTTGTTTTATTCTCCTAGTGAAAATACGATTGAACTGGCATCGACACGATTACTTGGAGGCAAACGCCGACTCCAAGCCTGTGCAAACTGGTACTCCTGTCTTTATAAAAGAACTGAAGTCACGTCACTTTCCTAAAGCAGATGAAGTGGTCAGACACGTGAGAGGTCAACAACTGACGTTACAATATCTGCAGAGCAACGGATTTGAAGCTCCGATTGTTATCGATGGCAAAGATGGACTTGACATGACAGTGCCACCGCCAAATTTTAGTGTTTACGATGTAGAAAGTTACATTGGTAAGATGAGGACCGAATGAAGTAGTCTTCGCTAAGAAACACACTACTCTCAAGGAATTTACTATTAAAACTTTCATTCGGTTGTTTTAGGCGGAGATCGGGAAATGGATGTTATTGACGTAACAAGGCAAAGTAACGTACGAATGAAACTGAGGGATTTTGTCGAGTACTACAACGACCCTTGTCGAACGAGGGTTTTCAATGTGATAAGCCTTGAATTTTCAAACACCAGGTACATTCACAATTCATTGTTTCGTGTGATTTATTACGCATAAGCAGAATATTTGGAGTACCGAATAATCATTGCAGTCTCTCCTCAATGGTTGAAGCGCCGTACATCGCACGCAAACTTGACTGGGCAAATTCAGTTTGGCCGCGCGATTGGCCCGAAGACAGCGAATTGAAACGACCAGAAGTGCAAAAATACTGCCTAATGGGTGTCAAAGACAGTTTCACTGATTTTCACATTGACTTTGGTGGCACATCCGTCTGGTATCACGTTTTGCGGGGAGAGAAAGTTTTTTACCTCGTTAAGCCATCGGCAGCGAATTTACAATTGTATCAGCATTGGATGTGTAGTTCGACGCAGAGCGAAACCTTTTTCGGAGATCAGGCCGATGCCTGTTACAGATGTGTTATTAAGCAAGGTCAAACAATGATGATTCCAACCGGATGGATTCACGCAGTTTTAACGCCGACCGACTCCTTGGTTTTTGGTGGTAATTTTGTTCACAGTCTCAACATTCCTATGCAAATACAGTAAGTCCCCATTTATGTTTTTACACAATAATACAAAAATTTCATAGAGCCTTTTTGTCAGTCGATAGTTATGCGCCCTTTCACTTGCAGAATTTATGAGTTGGAGAGAAAAATGAAGACTCCTACAAAATTTCAATACCCAGGGTTTGAGACCATCAATTGGTTCGCAGGAAAAAAACTGCTCAAAGACCTCAAGGAGTTGAATAATGATGAGAAAAAGTGTCCAGCATATTTTCTACAAGGAGTTAAAGCTCTACTGGGAATCCTTAAACAGTGGAATACCGATAAAGACGTAAGTGTCACAAGTTGTTAAGATGTTTTCAAAAGCAAGGGGAAACTGCATGTATGTATAAAAGAAAAAAGGAGTTTTACGAATCGTGGAAGACGATTGCTGGCTTATCATAATGCACGTCTATATTATTATCGTCTGTTTTTCAGTACAATATGGTTAGTCGTAGCCAAATTCCAGAGACAATTAACAGTCAAAAGTTGCTGAAGGATCTAAGTAAAGAAATTCGTCATGCGGAGCGGTACCTGATATCACTGAATCCGCCAAAACCAGAACGCGAGAGTAAGCGAAAGAAGAAAAAACCGTTAAATAAGGATTTCATTGATTACGACGTAGCCGACCGCATGGCCGAAAATCCATTTAAAGCAACATTGAAAGAAACGAATAAGATACAAGAAGCCGCTATGTCAACCGAATTTTTGCCGGATGCAAGACCACCGTTGAAATTAACATTACCCAAATATGCGAGCTATTCGTATGCCAGAACGAATTTTCCAGCAGACGAAACTAGTGCCTCTGCGGCAGTCACCAGCGCTACCAGCAATTCCATAAACAATAATATCTCGAGTAGTAACAACAGTAACAGCAGTAGCAGTAACAGCAGTAATAGTGGTGGTGGTGGAGGTGGAGGTGGAGGTGGCGGCGGCGGAGGCGGCGGAGGCGGCGGCGGTACTAGCGGTGGTAATGGCAGGAAAGTCAAGTGCGTCAGTTTTTCTCAACAAAACAAACGAGCATCTAAACCGGGTAAGCAAAGTCCCACAGTCATTCGATTCAAGCTCGGTGACAATGAGGTCGTAAGAAGCACTCACGAGAATATTAATAATTATGGGACGTTCACAATGGACCACTCGGTCGAAACGCTAAGGGAATTTACGTGGAAACAAAGTTCCGTGTATGACTTTCACGACGGCAGTAACGAGAGTGATTACGGGGGTTTTACTATAGACGAAGCGCCGAAGCGCAAAAAATCCTCAAAGTCCAGCAACCAAAAAAGATGTAGACGCAATTACCATACTGCTGCGGGTTCAACCGAGGACGTCGATGTTCACAGCGAGGTACCAAAAAACGGTATCGAGGAGTTACTTAAAGCTTCCGCGTACACGTTATCCTCAGCGACTGCTGCCAATCAGAAACTCGATGCCACTACGTACGTATTTATTTCAACTGAATATTTTACTCACGCGAGCTCTTGTTCATTTCATCGAGCCGGTTGACTATTATTTCAGTCGCTCGTCCGCGATATTGTCAACGATCTCACAATTTGGCCAACCAGTCCCACCGCCAACGGGGTAAGACACTTATTGAAACTATTTTCAGTTATTCGGCACATCGATCATTCGTTGTGTGTTTTCTTTCGTTCCTCTCGTCTCATTCGACTTGCATTGTTTTGACCTTTTTACATTGATTCTTACTGTTATTTCTTTCGATCGACGTTGTCGTATCCGTCTGGCTGCTGAGTAGCACCACTTGTACCAACTGTCCGTTGGAAAATAACGAATAATAAGTGGAAAAGCGGAAAGGACAGGGAGAAAGATGCGTTTTTTTGTCATTTTTGATTTTTTGGTGTCTTAGTATTTATAAATTGAAAACGGCCAGTTCTGGCAGGGCTTCTCCATCGACTCGTGAAGCCATCGCCGGGATGCTCTCGTTCAGCGAGCAGTGCTATTCGACGACATCGGCCAGTCCCGTCAAGTCCAAAAAATCGGAAGAGGATGAGAAGCTCAAGGATGACGACGACGACGACGACGACGACGACGACGACCACCTTATTGAGAACATCGATAAGGTTCATCAGGATGATGATTTCAGTAAGAAGGTCTTTACTTGCGATAGGCATCATTTGACAATGGAGTTATTTATTGTTGCACGTGCTGCATAGTATATCCAGCATTGGATGCGTCGGACGACGAGGAATATATTTTCAAACCTCGCGGAAAGAGACGGATCGACGAAGCCTGGAATCCACGAGCCAGGGTCGGTCCTCTTTTGCCTAAAACTAATCGACCGGCGCGAGAAGGAGTGAAAAAGACATCCGTGGAAAAGGGTCTTGAGGCTGCAGCGGCGAAGCGAGCAAAACAGCCGGTATTTATGCACAAGGGCACACGCCCAGGAAAACTCTGCACCCCTCTCCTCCCGCTTCCCCCGCCACTATTTTATGTACTTTTTCCTCCGTCAAGCGTTAAGACGAGTGACCCGACTCGAAGGGGATGGGAGAGCATTCCTGGTTTGTACCTTCGGCTTCTTTGAAAAATAATATATGTGTCTTACGTTCTTTGTTTCTCGTGGTCATTCATCTGGTAGCAAACATCGACAAAACGAACATACAATAAGCGAAGACAAAAGGATCCGTTAATGAGATCGGTGGTTGCTCCGGTCCCTGCGGAGGGCGGCAATATCAAGATGAAGGCAACGTCTGATGGCGTGATGAAGATGGGTCTGGGTCTTGGTCTTGACCTCGACGTCGGCGCCAATCTTCCCACGGACGGTGTCGGTCTCGACATTGGTGGATACGGCTCGATATTAACGAGTCCTAACAGACTGAAAGACGTCAAAGCAAAACTCGCAGCACCCGTCCCAGTTGGTAAGCCATCTGCCCCCTTGACTTTAATTTTCTTCTTTCGTTGTTATCTATTTCTTGAAACGTAAGTAATATTTCAATCCACGCACATAGCACAGCTGTGCTCTTTAAAATCGATTTACCAAAAATTTATCATTTCAGAGCGGAAACCAAAAAAGGGTATGAAAACAGCAAAGCAACGCTTGGGAAAGATCTTAAAGCTTCATAAAATGATGCATTAATAGAACGCTTTAATTCAACTAGGAAACTAGCTTTAACTATCTCGGATCAAAAAATCATCCCACTCTCATCTGTGTATAAAAAAAGTTATGTAATAGATGTATATTGTTGTGTAAATATATACGAGGTGAATCTTTTATAAACGAAAAAAAAAAGGAAACTGGTGAAAAGGAAAGTAATATTGTGTGCGAAAGCAAAAGAGAAGAAAGGTGCAGGCAATGAAAATAAATACGAACACAGGATGGATTATCAGTTGTCAGGGTATATATTTTCTTTCGCAACAACGTCATCGACATTACGTGCCGTCTTTCTATGCGCTTGTAAATTCGGCTGGCTTTCGCGTAAATGTCCAAAAGTCTATCCACTGATTGCACAAAATTCTATGGGTTTATTTGGCTGTGTCATGCTTCCATCTTCGCTAATACAATCGGCCCAAATCAAATCTACTTTCGTACAGTTTCGCAAAACGATTTTGTTTTAATCCATAACGCAACGTAATTAACGAGAGTCGCCATATGCGTCGGCACGTATTCACATACATAAAACCGCAACGCGAATCATTACGATATTCACGAATGCTGTTCACGAACGGTTGCAAGCGTCTTCTTCCTTAGTTATTGCTTGTTGAGACCTTTGATCGGTAGACACGAAAGCAACTATCTTAGAGTGAGTGTCATAACATATGTCATTTATTACTTTAGTCACCAATATACGAAAAATAATGAACTTAATTGTCTGCACCGTGCAAGATTTGAAAAGAATAAACCACCAGCATATAATTGCTTAGTTCTCTTTAAACATTATATCTGTACGCTATTGCGTATGTCACAATGACGTAAGTATGTACATTTGGATATGTACTGCGTTTCTGCCGTGCGTAAGCAAAACTTGAACGAGAGTTACCCAATCATGAGCAATATTTAGGACGAATAAAGAAGTGTGATTGGTTGGTTTTGTTTAAATCCTACGCGATATAGTAACGTGCGCGTTCCTAATGAAAATATGGATGGATGGATGGATGGATGGATGTATGTATGTAATGTAGTAGCGCAGGGATTTTCTGTCGCAGAGTTATTTTTTAATGCGAAAATTCTGGAATAACTAAAGTGGAGGAGCAATTTATATCGGAGCTGCTTTCGTAAACGGACTGTACCGGACTATACCAGACTATACCGTTTAGGAGTTGTGTAGCGCGCGCGTAGAAAATAACGTCGATGCGTAAGATGAATCGTGACTCGAAAGGCTCGTAAGTCATTCGTAGGATTCGTAGAAGGATGGATTGGAGCACAGTCGAGACCGTCGAGACGGTGCTGTGTAGTGCGGTGTAGTGCTGTTTAGTGCGGTGCAGTGCGCTAGAATAGTGCGTATTACGCGTATTACGTTAAATTTTAGTTAACAGTTCAGCAAGGTACGGTCGGTGTAGACTGGTGTAGACTAAGGTTAAGGTCAGCTCGTAGTTTTTATTGTCAGCTGTCATCAAGATCGTGCTCGTCCGCGCCGACCCTGTCACGGTTTTTTAAGGAATAGAAGAGGATCCGAAGCGATCCGCTAGAGAAGGCAGGCGAAGTGGTGTCATTTAGGCTTTGCTCGTGGAAGTTTCACGTCTTCGTTTGACCTGGAAAGGAGAAGCGACGAAGAAACGGCCGCATTTAACGTGTCCAAGGTAGGTGCCAATCAACGTCAATCAATAAGAACTCGTGAGCATGTCAATTCTTGTAACGATTCTACCCAAAAGGAGAATTTCGTCAGTTCGGATACACCGTGCCTCGTGATACGTCATTCTAAGTAGTGCCACGATTTTTGAAAGATAGGTTAGGTTGTCCTTACTTTGTCCCGACATGACGATCCATCGACATCTGTGGACATCTGTGGACATCTGCCTCGCAAAGTGCATAGGTATCTGTAAAAGATCTACAACTCGAAGCTCGAAGGTATTAGGCTGACTCGTCGTTGTCTCTTGTTAACACACTCCTCGAAATACATATGTATGTACATATGTCGTTTGTCTAATACAATGGCTTCGGAAGATTTCTTTAGAGACGTATGAAACCTACATATGAGTCTTGAAAACACTCTTTCTTTTTTCTTATTTTTTATTTTTCTCAAAATACCGTTGTTGAAAAGGCGTCTTTTTCTACAAACTCTCGTTTTTAATAAACTTATCACGAAAAGAGAAAAGTTACTACACGCATATGTATAGTTCTGATTACTAAAGCAATGGTTAGTACTTGGACAAAAATAAATTAAATAAATTTCTAGTGTCAATGACAACTATTCTAGTAAGATTGTCGAAGTAAACTAGTGCGACTTACAATCACAACGGTACATTTTGACAGAATTATTGTTATTGCTACTAGAATTTGTTGTTTGCTAGTATTTACTAGCCATTGTTCTAGTAATCATTTTTCTGTGTGTAGAATTTTGGAGTTCCTGTACTTTGCTGCGAGTGCGAAAGAGAGAGAGTATGGATGCGTCTTTAACCATCCATCACCTTTTAACTCTAGAATGTTCGAGTTATTGTGCGGTGTTTGTTGTTACACCTTTTTGAAAAAATTCAAAATTGCCTTTTCTGCATCCTGGAAATGCGAAATGGTCGGAATAATTCCGAGGCACATTGTCGCTAAACGAGATATTTCTCGATTTTCCGACAGTGCTCTGAAGATATCTTTAAAACGGTTAGATATTTTAAAAATTCAAAAAAACATTGAATGCGACTATTTTACAAATAGATAAGAAATTTCGACTAATTGTTGCATAAAAATGAACCGAAGTTTCTTTTTTAGTAAGTTTTATGCTTTTTTCAAGGCTCGTCCGTTTTTTTTTTTCATACATATAACCGCAAGGAGGAGTCAAAAAGTGTATTTCAAAAAGGTCTGTCAAAAATCCGAAATCCTGCATTTTCTTTCATGGTTCCGTGTCTAATGTAGATATCAGGAGCTGGTGATTGGGCTTAAGATGGCCACGGTTAAAAGAGTGTATTCTGTAACTAAATCGCGATTAGGTATTGATGGGGTAAAGTTTTCTTTGAAATTTCAATTGTGTCTTAATGCGTTACTTGCGCGTGTGGATGGTAGTATTCTACGAGCAGAAACGGGTGTGGCGAATATTCGAAAACACTACAATTGATTTGGCAAATTACTTTGACGCCAGAGTGATGCTGATTATTTGGCAAGGGGCTCGACGTTGCCTGTGTTGCACCGGGCAGCGTAGCGCCAACACCTACGTCGCCATCATCAACGCAAACACTAGCCCTGCTACTGCCATCGACGCCTTCAACATTTTCAATATTACCACCGCCGCCACCTCCGCCACCTTCGCCACCTTCGCCACCTTCGCCACCTTCGCCACCGCTGACAGCGCCGTCACTGCCGCAGTTCCAAGGATCACCAATCAGCAAAAATATCGTCTCCGTGGGGCAATCGCAGAGAAACTGAAACGCTGTCGTCTCCTTGGAACTCGGTGAGTTCATGTCAGTTCTCTTTAGTTTTCGCCAGCCACTTTCACTTTCTCTATTCCAAATTTGCCACTCTGCATGTGCATTCCCTGAAGCAAAACAATTATGGTTCCTTCTCCAAATGGCGATCATTCATACCGAATAGTCAATGTTCGTAATTATCGCTTCGACATTAGCGTGTGATACAGAATAAACAAAAATATCGACCTCGTGATCTTCATAATATTTTGCTATTCAATTAAACTTTATATAATAACCATATATTTTATATTGCAGTTATATAATTAAAGCCATTATATGATGCTCTATCTCTAAAGAAATGTTTGTATCTTCATGGGGGACGTATTTATAGTGGAAGAATGCCTAGAGATATTTAGGGAATTTCTTCTGTTCTCGTATATGAAAATGAGTATCTGAAGTTAATGGACGAGCATCAGACAGATTCGACTGATTTCTACTAAAAAAATTCAAGCGATTCCGAATGGTACAACGAGGCACTCGTTAGTTTATCCGACTGAACTAACAACGTGGCGATTGAACCGACTTCCCTTCGTAGGTATCTAGAGGTGTAAATTAATAGCGATCAAGTGTATCACAAGCAACTGGATAAATACTGACCTAGTCCACGACTCGATGAAATGACCAGATGTTTTTCCAAATGCCTTGCTCTGCTGCTCTGTGTCTGGCGATATACCTAGATATACCTAGATATACCTAGATATACCTAGATATATCTACGTATGTAATTATTTGAGCATTGCGCATTGGACGTTGCAGATAACCAACGGTAAATCCCAAACAGTCAAGTACTAGATAATGGATCGAAAAATAATAAGTTGTGCCAAGTTTTGTGAGTTCACGTATTGGAAAAGCCGTCGTTCGGTGTTCATCATCTACTTTCCAGAAAATTTGTGATGCCTGTGAGGTAAACTACCACTATTACGGCATTCTATCAAGTATTGTAGTTGATGTTTGAGAAATCTTTAAAGCTTGTGTACACTTAGCGTGGAAACCAGTTGGTCCCCAGAACACTGGGTCCAACTGGGTCGTTGCGAGGCAAAAACGCTATAAATGATTACACAGTTATACCTGTGATATATACCAGACATTTATTCGAAGCTAAATGAAAATTCATTCGGCTCGAAAAATTTTGCTCCCGCATACACTTGCGCACTAAAAGATGTCCTTTATATCCATATGACGATGATTGATTCATAAATGTCAGTAAGCAACCGGTAGACCACACGGGAGCACCAGAAACCGTGACCGAAGCATTCGGTGTCTATCTCCCAACTATTGTCGACTGTTTTCTCCCCACCAGTCGTCTTTCCTGGCCGTCACCATCACCATCACCGTCACAGTCATTGTCATCGTCATCGTCATCGTCATCGTCATCGGCATCGTCATCGGCATCGGCATCGGCATCGGCATCGGTACTACCAACGCCACCATCAACGCCACAAGCACCGCGAACACTGCCAAGCTGAGCACATCAGTACGGCAGCAGGAGTACGAGCCACCCATCGGAGCACCACGGAGACCAACACAAGCGCAAGCATTATTATCAGCAGAGACCAGCAGCATCGTATTTGGCATTGGTCACGTATGTAGAATGGCGAACGCGCGCCAGCGCCCGTCTTCTTCTTGACTGCCGCTCGAACGCAATAGATAGTCCGTGATATCTGCTCCATAATTCCATCGATGACACGCCGAGTTAGTAAAGGTATGATCGTGCACCTTTGTGAGAGTTTTAGTTTTCCTTGAGACGATAATTTGGTCATTCGAGGATTCGGGAATTTGGTGAATCGGTGAATCGGTGAATATAGTGAAATAGTGATATAGTGAATTATAAAATTATTATATAGTGAATTAGTACGACTCGGAATAATTACTGGAGAATACAGTAGAAACACAAGGAAAAGAGAAAGAAGAAAAGGTTGGTACACGACTCCTGATTGCCACTGAGAGTTAATTTCTCTCTCTCTTTCTCTCTCTTTCTCGTAAGGAACGTCATGTAATGCTTATACTTCATGCACGACGCATATATATTGATATTTTATTGATTTTATTCATCTCATGAGAAATCATGTAGAGCCATTCTCGTAAATATACTCGACACGTGCGTCACTTTGTCAGTCTCTTGATTACTTTGCCCATCGTTCATAACGTTAAGCGCGACGAGAGGGGGAGAGGACGATCGGCAATATTTTAAAATCAACAATTGATCGAGATTCGTCCCTGATGTAAAGTCTCACCTTTTCATTGGCTTATGTAACGTGAACGCTATTTACGTAAGGAAGCTCGACGACGGCAACAGAATGACTATTATTACTACTACTACTACTACTACTACTATTTTTACCATTGCTATTATATTTTTTAGGTATTTTTCATTATTTTCACAATGATTGAGGATATTGGAAGTGAGAGAAGTGAGAAAATTAACAAAGTGTACGTAACGAAGAGCAATTCCGAATATTTTCCTACAGCCTCGAGTAGACAAAATGTAAGAAGCAGATAGGATTGTCATGAACGTGTCCGTTTTTAAGCATGATGCACTGGTTGCTTGATGAGGAAACTCAGGGCCGAAATAGCCTCGACAATTTCCTGAGCGGTTGGTTCTCTTCGTTCCTGTGTGTCCTCGGCTTCTCCGAATTCCATCACCATTCGACGCTCCATTAATCCGAACAACTCGAAATCGTGAAAAGTAATAATCCCTTGATTCAGTCGCAAAACTAAATTCTTTTGGATAGATCAAGCTGTGGCCATGCAAAATAATCACAATTGAAACGGAGCCAGCTAGCCAGCCAACCAGGACGGATATCGATGTTACATGGCCGCCAGCCCTGGCTATAATTGGATGACGTGCCGCCAAATTTTGTAAAGCAAGCCGTTTACCTTTTCCTTCCAGTCTCAGTCCAGCTTGAAGTCAGCTGACACGATGGCTACTCTCAATGAGCGTCAGCGATTCATTGTTGTATAGAATGATCGTTACTTCCGCTCTCTCTCTCTCTCTCTCTCTCTCTCTCTCTCTCTCTCTCTCTCTCTCTCTCTCTCTCTCTCTCTCTCTCTCTCTCTTTCTCTCTCCCTCCCTTTGTGTCCCTCGTCCTCGTCGATAGCATTAACGCTTTTTGATAAGATGAAAATGACAAGGAAAGGAATAATGATAGCGTGTATGTATTTGGCACTGCAGTGAGGGAGGAGCTGATCCAAAGTGGCAAGTGGCAAGTGGCAAGTGGCAAGTGGCCATTGAAGAAGGAAGGAGTAGTGCGCACTCATCAGAGGAGTTTCGTTGATTCGTGCGGTTTGAAATGTTGAATTCCTCCGAGTACGCAGAACGGAGAGAAAGCGGATGTGCTTATCGTACTGGCGGACGATCGAGTCTTTATTGGCTGAATTGGTAGGCGGTGACGTCGACTCGTTGCACGATTGGTTCGACCGGTTGTGCAACGAGAGGCTCGTCTGGAACAGGTTCTCAACTGGTAGCTACTAGCTACCGACTCTTTTTTCATCTTCCGTAGCTCTTTCTATTTTAATTTCTTTAGCTTCCATTCGAGTGAACATGAAAAAGCCAAAACGGAGGAAGCAAACGCAAACGGCGGTATGACGAGCGGAAGTGAATGTGTCACCTGTGCCGCGAGGACGTTCGCCAATTCAAATCACGACACTGATATTTCATAGCCATTGATCTCTGTTGTCACGTATATGTAGGTACAGCCTGAGGTGTTCTGGGTCGCCTCAAAATGGTCTAGTCACACTTTTACTTTTGCCACTGACCCATAACCCAGTGCTCGAGATTTCCTTGTCAAATTGTGCGGAGAGGGAGAGGGGAACGGGGGGGGGGGGGGGGATTTGAATCTGGTTCGACTCTCTCCCGTTACGCAGTGATTATCCTTGAACCACCTTGGACCGATGCCACTTAGCAGAGTGTCGACTCTGCGAATTACACGTGAATATTTTCGAGGACTTCGTTGGCTCTGGGGGGAAGGGGTGATCGGTCGTTTGACAATCCTTCGTCTGTGACGTCAATCTACGCGGTGGAACTGTCCACGTTGCGTAGTTTTGCTTAATTATTTTATTTGTCAAGTGCTCTTACGATTCCCCTTCGTAATGCAGGAGACAACCGGTTGATCCTCAACGTGCACCAATTAATATTGCTGCAGAACATTCGTTGGCCTTTTGCCAAATATATTTAGAACAAGTCAAAGACATGCCTTAAAAAATGGCTAAAAACATTTCCTACCAATTTTACCAATCACTGTACAAAGCAGCAATAATAAGTTTTGATAAAGATGACTCCTCTTTATTCGTGGCCCACAGCACTTTCGACTGTGTTCCAGAATTTATCGACTGTACTCCTCATTCTGTAGTTTATACGCTGAAGAAGTCTGCAATACCGACGTTCGATACAAGCAGATAACTTGAGCACTGTGAGCCCCCTCCCCCCCCCCCCCCCCTCCCCCATCGCCTTGTATCCTAAGGTGCTTATTACTAATCCGTGCGAAAAGGATAAAACCTTAGATTTTTCGAAATATCGGAATATAATCGACTGCTGGATGGCATTTCGATTTTCCACCATCGTACGGAAGTGTTATCACCACTGTAATTCACAATTTTATCGCGATTCTAGTGCACGTATGACATTCAATTCATTTGCAAGGTTTAGGGCCCTTTCACAGCTTCGTCCGCCTGGTCGTACTTATATCGTGTACTGTGTTCTTTACGATCTTGTCAGTCACGCAAAGTGTATATAACCTAGATTTCTCATCTTTAAGGGTCATTTGGGAGTTTGGCATGTTTCAATGGCTGCACGTTCAGCAGAAACAACGCTGAGGGAACAAACACGTCCAATGGGCGAAATTCTCCAACCGTTGTAAGATTTACGATCAATTGACCAATGAAATGCGTTTGCTTATTCCTCCGCACTGTTTCTACCGAATGTACTCATTTAGGGGTTTCGGCTTATTGTTAGAGATGTGCGAGCTCGCACAGCAGCCGAATGGTTCCGCAACTTGCTCAATAATTCCTATAATTTCGGAGCGGAGATTCAAAATTTGTTGTTTACCAACGATGCGTCAAGCGCGTATTTGATGTTTCGTTTGTTTCGTGTACTTTTAAGGGTGTGATTTAGAAAATGGATTGCACCATGTGCTTGACGTATCGTTGGTATCTCCGCTCGGAAATTGTAAGAACTATTCGGCTGCTGTGCGAGCTCGCAGATCTCTAATTGTAAGCCGAAAATGCTAATTGAAACCGTCAAGGGATCTGTAGACCTTAAACGGCCGTCTCGAAATTCTTGCCATCAAAGAAATAGTAAGTGAGTAGCATAAGCTTGATAGACATTTATTCTCTAAGCGCAATTAAAAATACATTCGATACGTCACAAATTACTTTTACAACGATTAATTGAGAACCGAAGTAAACATTTAACCTGAAGATTCGGATGCTAGATCTGACACACGTAAACATTTTTGGATTTTCGAACAACGATTTGTCCTACGGCTTGGGAATCATATGTAATGATGACAATGATGTTAAAAAGTAATTGTTAACGCGGTAGAATGCGCTATCAAGTGCGTATCGAGGAGATATTTTTGTCAAGCTCATGCTATTTACGATTTTCAGGATTGGATTCTTAATAAGAATCCAGTAAATACAATGTTACCTGCAATGTAACAGCGCTGTTATATCTATCGACCGTATGAAAGTGAGTGGGAAATTACAAGTGTAACACGCACGTTACATGTAACCTTCTGTTTGCTGGGATGATTGGTGTTGCCAAGTTTCCGGTTCTCTTTTAACTCCTAAAGAATCAGAGGAGAATTTAGTTTGATAAGTTTGCAGTTACCGATGTTAGAGTGTGCTCGGTCGCTCTCCTGCACTGCGCTTATCCACGCTTATCCACTCTTATCCACCGAGTCAGCAAAGCACATAGTTTCGTATGGACGATAGAATAATATATACCGGATGGATTGTCGGTTACCGACGTAGTTGCCGACTTCTCGCATATTGTATCAGTTGTCCCAGGTCCAAGGCCCCCACGCACTTGGTGCCATTGTGCCAGAATGTGAGCAATGTCAGACACGAACGCGTATTTCACATGGGCATTGTAGGTATACCTACAATCGTACATGCTTCATTTGAATAATAGCATGACGACGAGCAGCAGCAGTCGTAACTCATTTTGTAGCCTGCAAAAATGAAGGATAAGAGCTGGAAAATCTATACAGTAGCTTCGATCGATTAACATAAGATAGTGCTGTGTACCTATCCTATTATAGTAAATCAGTTTAATTTCCTTGTAATTCGATTGTTATTACCTTTCTGTTTGTCAGTCAGTTATTAGCTTTTGTCTTTGAGAGTTAGCAAACGATAATCGATATCACTCCTCAATGAGCTGCTGCCGAAGATAATCGACGTAATCGACGTGCAAGCGAACCGGTCGAACGAGCGTCCTTATCGCTTCCATTGCGACCTTGGCATTATCCTGCCCACGGAAATTCTTCAATTTTTCGACATTTACACGAAGCACAGCTAGTGCGCTCTTTATCTCGTACATTTTCATCTCGCATTACGTTTCGCGTGTCCAGTGACATAATAACCGCGCTTACGGCAGTGGTCAGTAACTGACTCAAATCAATAGGAATGCTTGAGAATTTTTTATTCGGCTAGTAAATGCGCCAAAGATTTAACTTTTTTTCTGCACGACAAAAAGTTGCGTTTGGAAAGTGTTTATTATAGGCGAGGGCGAAGGGCGGAGGGCGGAGGAGGGAGGAGGGGGTCGTACGCGAAGAAGTGCGATGGCGTGAATCTTTCGTTTTTTTGGACGGAGATGCTACCGCGAGACTCGCCAAACTTACCAGAGCCTCGATCTTGCGATACTCGGTGGAGCGATTGCGTCACGAAAGAGGCCAACTCGTTGCTATGCAAACTACAGGAGACATACGTACAGGCGAAAATCCAAACGAACGAATCAGAGAAAGAAAAGTTACGTCCTCCCCGATACATTCGGTCCATCCTTTTCCCGACAATGTGGCTCTGACTATTTCTTTTCTAACATTCGATTGCATTTTGACCGTGTCGCCTTGTTTTTCATTAACTTATCCCGTTTATTGTTTTTTCAAGTAATTACGTAAGGGATAGTAGCAGCTGCACAGCCCATGCAGAGCCCTAAATCCTGTAGGTATCTCAGGAGCGGATTCGAGCGCGTATCGCATCCAGACGTACTGTTTGCTGACGCGCGACGTACCTTGAGTTGTGTAATTCTCATAAAAACTTGGCCTTGGATAGTTCTCTATAGTCTCGAGAGTCCTGGCTAACGTAATACGCGAGTACGTTTGCACCGTACTGACAATTGCGCGATATTTTTCCTGACTGCTTAACATATAGAGGTAGTACACACCGACCCATACGATCACACGCGCTCTCCTACGTTTGGTGGGTCGTGCGCGCGTCACGGCCTGTTCGTTCCAGCGTTGGCGTAAACTAGAAGAACGATTCGTACAGGCCAGACTTTTTAACGGCTCGTGCGCCTCGCTGTCGGAAATAACTGCGAGAGAGACGTGGTGGACATGCTTCCCAGGACGCGAGTTTCCCTTGACGTTGAGCTCGTGACGCAGAGTAGTCGGATGGCAGTTCGTATAAATGACTTTGTCTCTCTGGCTCTCTCTGGCTCTCTCTGGCTCTCTCTGGCTCTCTCTGGCTCTCTTTGGCTCTCTTTGGTACTGGCACGGGTGGCGCTGAAACGCTTTCATTCCTGCAAGAAATCCTGCATGGGTCCACCTATGGCAAAAGACAAGTACAATGAATTAGAAATTCCAATGTATCGATTCTAAGGGCCGACCGTGCGCGAGACTTTCCCACGTGTGACGGACGGCGAATGGAGATTTATTCTTAGCAGCGCAGTCATTCGAACGACCGTTGCGAAATAATAGTCGATCCGCTTGAATGCTGCAAAAAAAGCTACACGAAGAGAGCTCGAGCTTTTACTTGGGCCGATTCGAAAGATACGACTCTCTGTGTTAAGGAGATCTAATAATAATAAAAAGTCTAAAGCAGTATGATCGAAAGAGCAATCGAGAAGACGGAGAAGATCGAGGAAAACTCCTGCCAATGCTATACGCGCATTACCAATGATTTATTCTTATATAGGATTATTCAGTAAAAACGCAGCAGCTCGAGTTGGTTCTGCCATGGAAATCAAATGAACGAGCTAATTGCAGGCAGTTGATGCGTTTCGCTTGAATAAGCCTGTACGAAGCGCAGGAACTTCCGGCTCCTCCCCTCCCCTCTCCTCCCCGAATAAATCAGAATGTAAGCGAGTTGTAATTAAGAAGACAAGACGTAAGCGATCGATTGCGCAAACGACACTTTTTCATTATTCAATCGCAGTTTCATTAGGAATCGTCGCTCGAATAATTGCCCGATGCAGAGAGAAGCAATTACCTGGTTGGTCGCATCGCAATCGTCCAATAGGACTCCGGATTAATATTGATCGTTTTCCTGTTCTTGCGACTTGATGAGCGCACACGATGGAAATATATAGGCAACATATATTATTTCGAGCGTACGTGCCTTGCAAAAGATTTAGCAAAACTATCATCCTCTAATCCTACTGCTGCCTCGTTAATGAAACCGACAAAAAGATCAAGGGCCCCGTGAGCTTCGAGTGTCTAGAACGAAGAATCTCGAGTGTGAGACATGCACGCTAGAATGTAGAATGCTCCCTTACGCTCCTGATCCCTACGTACGACCCATTTCCGGCTAAAAATAGCCAATAGAATGATTGTACTTCAAACGTCCCCGATTATGACAATGCAAAGCTCGTCGAGTGACGAGTTGGTAATAGTGAACGCCAACAACGCATTACCATCTCTCTCTTTCTTTCTCTCTCTCTCTCCCCTCGACGTTCTTCGCTACCTCTTCTCGATCCTTGTCTCATCTCGTTCCGACGCGACTAACGCGACTAACGTGACTAAATCACCAGTTTGACGCCTAGCCCGTAGTCCGTTCTCTCTGGCGTGCTGCAAATTTTTTAAATCGTCTCTTGCGTTCAAGTCGAAGAATTAGATCGCGAAGCGATGATAAGTCGATTGCAATCGAGATAGACATACCTAGTAAAACGATAATGTTAAATGGGCCAATCATTCGTACGATGTTGAAGATTCGTGATAATCTGATAATATATCATGTATTGCGCATATGCAGGCCCATATACCTATCGCATGGACTTGTAAAGGTGGCTACAACGTCATTAAGGATAAAGGGAAAGATGCGAGGGGGAAGAATTGTTGTAGTGACCTTGCTATCCTCGACGTGCGTCTATTGGCGTAGACGCATTCCAAGATAAAGATCCAAATTTTATGTACTATGTCTTGGATGATAGCTCAATTTTGAGATACGTAAAATTTCAATGAGATTTGCCCTAGTTCTTGAGATATAGGTACAAAATCAAAGTGTCCATTTTTATATAGATATCGTACTGTATATGTAAATACGAAGAACTTGAAAATTCGATATTTTAATTTTAATACGTGGAGTTTTAATGACTTATGGCTCGAAACGTAACGTTTCCTTAGATCTTCAGTATAATTGATTTTTGAACTTCCAAAGCTTAACATTTTCTAACTGACTGTTCAACATATAAATATCGCTATTACTATTATGATTCTGATGATCGAACCAACTTAATTTCGTCTTCTCAATGCGTAGAGTATTCAGGATTAGGTCAGTGATCACTGTCGAGAAGGTCAGAGCGCTCAAAGCAGTCCAAACTTATACCTAACACTCAGAAACTGTCTCGACGAAGGATTTTCCTTTTCTTTCTTTCTTTCTGACTAATGCTTAACGTTAAACAAATGAAGAGCAGAAAAATAATACAGAACCATACGAGTTCCTCGCATTCGAAGTTCAACGACACTCATCAGTTTCGAATGAATAACTTTTGCCCGACGTACGAGAGGTTTTAATAGCCAAGGTAGGATGAGGCCAGAAGGAATTGTGGGCAAGACGGCGGAGGAAGAGAGAGAGAGAGAGAGAGAGAGAGAGAGAGAGAGAGAGAGAGAGAGAGAGAGAGAGAGAGAGAGCCAAGAGATTTACATAACGTCTTACGGGACTGGACCGAAAATATTCCACTGACTGGCAAACCCGTACATGCGCAAACGCGCGTAACGTGCGAATATGTCGGCGCCGATCGTCGATTAACAGATTTTAAAACTTGTTTCAATTTGTCGAGAGAGCAATTGTCATTTTTTTTAAGTAATAGAGTTCATACAGTCGTTTCTCGCTGCACGACAGTTAAACATTTGTAAAATTATTGGAGTCCTGGGTGGGGATATGGGGGGTTAATGATTATCTATCGTCGGTCTCTCGTCTTTCATAACTTGCGTGACTCTGGTGACTCTGGTGACTCTGAGATGACATTGCTTGACGCATCGAGTGTTGCAGCAGGCCAGCTGATCGGGAGCCTGGCTCAGCTGACTGCCATTTATACATTGTTCGATTCGTCCTCAGCGTCGCCGTTCTGCTTTAGTAGCTCTTCTCTCCTGCATGACGCAACGTCGTCCAACAAGGAAGTAATGGACTATCGTTAACCTATATGTTTTTCAGGGGGTGGAAACTAGGTAATCTTGCGATAGACGCAAATGCGCGCTCTAATTTGCCCTCATAATTGTTTTCCGCGAGACGACCGACGGTGGCATCAAATTTCCTGGAAAGAGGGAAGAGATATCGGTTTCTCTACTTGGTACACGATTTGGCTGAAACGTTCAGGAAATCTTTATGTAGGCCGTCGAGCCGAATGAGCGCAAAATGAGCGCAAAACTGTGGTATCAAGTGGGTTGAGAAGAAAAAAACAAAAAAAACACTTTGCTCTCGTTGTCATTGGATCGAATTAATTGCCATCGTAGATTCCTTTGATTTCTTTGTCCAACGATGAGTCTGTTAGGTATGTCGTCCACGCGACAAAAGATCCTCTCCGCTCTCAAGTACAATAAATCATATAACGCAACGGATTCGAGGTGCTTGCTCGTCTGTTCCTATTTACGTCCATCGCTGGTTATTTTTTGCGGCCTTGAGAGAGATCATTTCGGGCAATACACACTTGTATCGTCACCTATGACTTCGTAGCGCGTGCATCCTATTAGCGACCTAGGGCGTCGTAGGATGATAATGCTATTTTTTCTATGCGTGGACATGTTTTTTCGTTAATCCGATAGGAGGATGAGATTTCTGTGGCAGGAGCAAACTCATACGTTTACGCAGTATTAGTCGAATATCCGTAATTTAGGGAAGCAAGGCGAAAGCTTACAGCCGTAGGACACATGGAGCGGGACCACTCGTTGGCTCGAAAGTCTCTTGGTCTATTGGTTTGTCTTGGGATCTCGAATGGTTTACTGGACGATCAGCGGCACTTCGGTCATTGCCACATTGCCACTTTGACACGAAATCCTTTGACTCCTCGAGGGGAACGCAAGATCGTCCAGTGGTCAAGAGGGTTGCTCAGTTTGCCGCAAGTGATGTCAGGTGAATTGAGAATACGATCGGAGTGGAACGGGTGTGAGGTAGTCTCTTGACCAACCAGATCGTCGGGATCAGGAGGCGCGGTCGGCCAATGACGCTCTCATCTTATCATCGCAAAGACTCTCGGCCGTCACGTAACCGCATGATACGTTTTAAAAAGCAGCCTCCCTTCGTTAGACTCGTTCAGTCGTATTGCGGATAGAGCGAATGGTGCACGTGCCACCGCCACTTCCATCGCCACTTCCATCGCCACTTCCATTGCCACCTCCACTACCACTTCCACCGCCACGGTACTACCTAGCTTAAGATAGCGAGTCGCACAGACCACGCTTGCCGTGTCGTCTGTTCTTTCCTCCTTTTCACGAGTACCTACCTTCCTACTCTTCCTACTCTTCCTACTTTTCTGCTTGTCTTCCTCCTCCTCCTCGTTACCTCCTTCTTCTCATTTCCCTCCCCCGTACAAGCTCGCCTTTTTACTCACTGGCTTCAGGGAGAGTCGACTCTCGATCACCGTCAATCCCACCGGACTACTATCAACGCCATCGCCACCACCAATATCTCACGGCTTGGAGAATCGCGAGACCAAAGAGAGTCAGTCGTCAGTACTTTGGGAAATTCGAGGCGTCAAAGCGCGAGGGGTCCGATCTCTGTTGCTCTTGCTCTCTCTCTTGGACATCTACCAAATTAATACTTGTCAAGTAAGAAAGTTTCAAACAACATCGAGCTGCAGCGGCAGGTACGACGAATTAAGAACTCTCCCGTCTATACAGTTTGAAGAACGTAAATTCTCCCGAGAGTAAGTGGGATCGAAAGTCAACGCGACGTACGAACACTTACGAACACTTACGCGAATAAAGAATTAACCTCAGGTGTGTATATATATATATACACCGAATGGAATCCCTTCCTCCAAGTGAAAGACGTACCCATCGGATTTCGATTTAAAAAAAGTGCCGACTATTTTGAAGACGACGTCATACCAAAGGCTACACAGCCAAATCTTACATTCATCCTATTAAACGTCTTTTGTCGTTGTGGCAAATTCAATTCAACAAAATCAAAGGGTAATCCGGCACAGACGAAAACTTCTATCGGTCTAACGTAGCCTGTTACGTTTATCCGTTGAGCGAGAATAGCAACGCGAAGAATTGGAACAAGAACTGCCGTGCGCGATTCTTCGTATTTTCCATCGAAAGAAGAAAAATACTCTGGCTTCGACTGGCAAATAAGAGTTATCTCATTGCGTTTATTCGCAAGCGCACCAAGCACTCCAAACACACGTGTGCGACATCGAGAGGAGTACCGATTGCAACACTGATACCAGATAATATTCACGACACATTCGTATATTGAGAATAATCTTTAAATCGTTGCTTCTATAAAATTGTCTTGTTTCGCTGAAGCTGCAACGTTTTGGTTTTTTCTTTAACCATCCGGCAGGTTAAATTTCTTATTTTGTTCGTTTATTCGTTTGTTCGTTCGTTCACCGCGCGACGACAACGCAAATGCCCCACTATATTTAGATCGCGTAACGAAGCGTTAAGTAGCGATTGACCTTGCCTCCCTCCGCCACAACCGAGACATTCTTCCAAGCGAAGTAAGGACTAGCGAGCGGAAAGTGCAAATGGCCAGTAGCGAATAGTACACCTATCTATCAGCAGTGCGGTCTGTGAAGCAACTACTACGCCAACTTATTACGCTGCTTATTTGCACGTTTCTCATGGGTTTGTTTCTTCTATTTCTTGTTGCAGGGAAGATGCGAGCTTGCTTTTGGAGTTGAAATCGTCGCGCAGACTTCGCAAGTCGGGAACTACGCGCCCAAGGGCTATTGACAAAAAGTAAGGAATAGAACACAACCCCGCCATCTCCTCGTGTTGTCTTCTCAACCTGCGTTGCTCCAAAGAAGGAACAAGCAGACTTTTGCGCAAAACAGAATTACAAAGAATCAGAGAAAAGCGTGAAAAAGGGGAGGGAAGAAATCGAAAGAGAAAAGAAGAGGAGCAAGATTTTTTTTTGGATATACCAAGTAGAGAAAGAGAGAAAAGAGAGAGAGAGAGAGAAATAGGGAGATAAAAGGTATGCGTATGCGTCTGCGTGTACGTTTGTACGAGTGTGCGTGTGCGTGAGCGTGTGCGAGAGGTAAAGAGAGAGAGGCAGAGAGAGAGAGAGAGAGAGAGAGAGAAAAACAGAGAAAGAGAGATATATAGTTACGCGAAGAACAAGAATAACGAAAAGAGGAGCGACGAAGAGAGGAGAGGAGAGGAGAGGAGAGGTTAAAAGTAAAAATGATGTTGTCGAGAATCGTTTCGGCCGTCCTACCACTACAGGCAATTGCGTTCTTCACGATCTTCACGATCTTCACGATCTTCACACTAGAGGATTTTATCGCTGCGGACAGCACGGCCGATGCTACGATTCGTCCACCCCCGTGTTTTAGGTAAGTACGTCACTATCATCGTATCCTTCGCCATCATTTGCTCTGACATTAAATCAATGTAATGCACCGTTTCTCTAGTTCTTTTCGTTTCTCAGACGGTTTCATTGAAATTTATCGATCGCCATCGAAACCCGTCCCTTAGATAAATCGAATTAAAATATTTCGAAAATTGTTGTAAGATTCTTTACCGACATTTGATATTTTGTATTTGTTAAACGATTAGTCGAGGGTCTCATCGATGAACTACTAGCCGGTTCTTCAGTAGCATTAAACATTGTTGTAATCTGCAACCTGGAATGAAATTTTCTAATTACCATACAGCGAATAAAATAGGCGCGTTAACGAGGGGCGTGGCTGTGGCAACGTCTCGTTCATTTTTGCCCGAGCATCCGTTGAAAGTATTTCACTGAGACGTCGCCTTCCCTCTTGTTATCACTTGGAGACAGGAAGGATCGTCATCCTTACGATGACATCAATGACATCAATGACACGATGACAACGGCATTGACGCTAGCAATTAACTTCTTGAAACCTTGAAACGCGCCATGTCTTTGCCACGAAGAAATTGGATGTTTTCGATATTTCTAGAATCTACAGGGCACATCTCTCGCTCGTTATCTCAGGCGCTAATCCATGTGGCGTCTTGTAGAAGCCGCACGACGTTGTCATTTATCGTTTTAATTATCTAAGGCCTAAGAGAATTACGCTTGTTTCTCGAATGCCCAATTGTCGACTGACAATGAGACGTTAAAACGTTGAAAAGGTTCAACGCGTTCGGACGGTCAATTCGATGCGGCTGTGCGCTACTTTCGCATTAGCTTATAGAATTCGATTGGAGATAGTACGCGACAATGTAGGAATACTGCTTTTTCTTGAAGTTCGAGTTCTGCATGGAAAGGATCGACTCGTCTCCCCCCAAGCTCCGAGTTTTCACAGCAATTCAGCCTCAAGACGGAGCAAAGTGATTAAAGGCTCGTTAAACGATGCCTCGCAGTCACATCCGTCCTTGCGTTAGCCCGACGATAGCGAGTGCAAACGCCGCCGTTCTCGCGTTTATCTGCTCAGGCTATCGTTATATTGCGCTTATTCCGCTCAAGACTCTCCCTATATCGGTACCTCCTACAGCGTGTTCAAGGAAACTCTTCCATGCACGTTGCGAGAAGTTGTTGGGCCTGTCGCAACCGTCGAGAGATCGATTTGCCGGTATGCGACGTCCCGTGCCGTCCTGTTCGCGATATCGATCATTTCCGATTACGGGAGGAACGAAACGGGAAGGCGCAGTGCCATTTAAACGGATTGCCCGATTGAGTACGATAGTAGAAAGGAGGTGGAGGGGGGGAAGGGTAGAGGTTAAGGATACGGAAGAAAGCGACGAAGAGGAGAAAACGAAGAGTCGATAAGGATGACGAAATGTTTGAAGGTATATAGAGGGTATATACCTATATATATATATACACACATATATAGGAGAGCGAATGGATCTAAGAAAATAGTAGAGGAGAAAATGTAAAAAGCAAAAGAAAGAGGAGGAGAGGGGAGATGAGATAGTATAGCTATGCGTGTATGCGTGTACGCGTGTACAGAGTAAAGCAGCGGGTCTGCATTGCGTGACGTGTTGCAGTGACATATATTGCCATGGGGAGCTACTGCACACGATACAGATGGCGTCGATCTACACCGACTCGAAGACGTTCGTCGACATGAAGATGAAGAATCCGCCGAACGAGACGCTGTCTCTCTTTCGAGAATTCATGAATCGAACGGAGCACGCGCCGAGTCAGGCAGAAATACGCGCCTTCGTGAACGAAACCTTCGACCCGGCCGGTTCAGAGTTCGAGGACTGGGATCCGGCCGACTGGATGACTCGTCCCAAGTTCCTCGAAAAGATCCTCGACCCCGAGCTCAGGAAGTTCGCCTCGGACCTCAATCAGATTTGGAAGCTCCTCGGGCGAAAGATGAAGGACGACGTCCGTCTGAACGAGGAGCTCTATTCGATCATCTACGTGCCCAATCCGGTGATAGTACCGGGCGGCCGTTTCCGTGAGTTCTACTACTGGGACTCTTACTGGATCATCAAGGGGCTGCTTCTCTCGGAAATGTACTCGACCGTCAAAGGTATGCTGTCGAACTTTGTTTCGATCGTCGACAAGATCGGTTTCATTCCGAATGGCGGTCGCATCTATTACACGATGAGGTCGCATCCGCCGCTTCTCATTCCCATGGTCGACGAATACCTCAAGACAACCAACGACGTCGACTGGCTCAAAGAGAATCTCTGGCTCCTCGAGAAGGAGTTTAACTTTTGGATGACCAATCGGACCGTCGATATCGAAAAGGACGGCGTCACCTACACCCTCGCCCGCTACTACGAAGAGTCCTCTGGACCCAGACCCGAATCCTACAGGTATTTATATTTATCTATCATTGTCCATTCGTCCGTGTCCCTCTTCGAGTTTTACATATTGCCAGATCTCTTATCTACTTCACCGATTCCCTCTCTTCCAGAGAGGATTACCTCACGAGCCAGAGTTTTCGCACGACCGAGGAAAAGGACAACTATTATTCCGAACTGAAGACTGCCGCGGAATCCGGCTGGGACTTTTCCAGTCGCTGGTTCATTCTGGACGGCACTAATAAAGGTAAGGCTAAACGCGTTTGCGTTTGTCTCCCTCCATTCTGCCCATTCTGTCCTTCTTTCTGGCAGTCTCATTGTCAGACTGGCCGCAGCAATGGAGACGTATCTTCCTTTCAGGAAACCTGACCAATCTTAAGACCCGGTACATCGTGCCGGTGGATCTGAATGCGATAATCTATCGGAATGCACGGCTTCTCGCCGAGTACAACGAGAGGCTGGGAAATGCAACGAAGGCGGCCGAATACTTGAAACGGGCCGAGCAATGGAAGGAAGCTGTCACGGCCATCCTCTGGCACGACGAGGTCGGTGCCTGGCTCGACTACGATATACTGAACGACATCAAGAGAGACTACTTCTATCCGACGAACGTTCTGCCCCTTTGGACGAGCTGCTACGATATCGGAAAGCGCGAGGAATACGTCTCGAAGGTCCTTAAGTATCTCGAGAAGAGTCAGATCATGATAAACCTTGGTGGGATACCTGCGACTTTGGAACACTCCGGAGAGCAATGGGACTATCCAAATGCCTGGCCGCCTCTGCAATACTTTGTGATTATGGCTCTCGACCAGACCGAGGATCCGTGGGCCCAAAGGCTGGCTTACGAGATCAGTCAAAGATGGGTACGCAGCAATTACAAGGCTTTCAACGAGACGCACAGCATGTTCGAAAAGGTTCGTCACCGAGACTTTCGAGCTCTCTCGACATTGCCAACCTTTTCCTAAGGTCCTTATTTTTTTTTTGACTCCTCTAGTACGACGCCACGGTTTCCGGAGGTTACGGTGGTGGTGGCGAGTATGAGGTTCAGCTGGGATTCGGCTGGTCCAATGGTATTGTCATGGACTTGCTGAATAAGTATGCCGACAGGATCACCGCCGAGGATCACTTTGTCCCCGAGGATTACGTCAAGAGTGCCGCTCAACAGCAGCAACTCGTTATCTCCACGGCAGGGCAACTCATGACAGGAGTTCTAGCTCTCATCATATCCCTTGCCGCAGGATTCATAGGGTGAGGTTAGTATCGCGCGTCGACAAACCCAATGCGTGCCCACGAGAGCACAAAAGCACACGTTTCACGTTTCACGTTTCACGTTTCACGTTTCACGTTTCACGTTGCACTCACTAATACTCGTTCCTTTCTTTCTGTTCCAGACAATTTTCGTTACGTGTCGCTGTTGGTCAGTGCCTCCAAACTAGTAAAAATTTTACGCAAAAGTATTAGAAGAAAAAAAAAAGAAATATTTAGAAAGTCGGTAGGTAATGTCTAATAGCGCATCGGACGAGCGCCACCAGGATCTACTCTAACCCTGAGGATTGTTCGTCAATGAAAGCTAATGGCGAATAATCCAGGAAAGAGCAGTGCTTGGTACGAGGAGTAGCACTGATGCTCGTGGCGGGCCATGAGCATGCGTCAAGTTTGCGACATCTCACCACCGTAGCTCGTCCTCGTGTTATCGACTGTTATCGACTGTTATCACAGTATTACAGTAGATTTACATGGGCAACCGTGTGTGAATGTGTATATATGCGCGCGTGCCTGCGTGCTTGCGTGTTTTGTATGTCTCTATGTATATACGTATATAGTCTATGTACAGCGGAAACCCAACCGATCCGAATATGACCTGTAAATAATGTATAAATACGTAAATGGGCACGAGAGAAGCTGCATCTAGTCAGCACGAAACGTGTAGTAAGAAGTAGACAAGCAATAAGCAAATAACCAAGAGACGCCGTTTCATCTGCGTATTCTCTTCTCTCTTGTCTAGGGAACGATCCAAAAATCGATTACAAGGAAAGTATTTGCGTCCACGTCCGTCCGAACTCCAGCCACCGTCCCTTATTTCATCATTCTAAACTTATAACCAACAAGAAATTCGTTGAATTTTCTTTTATACCTTCAATCGATCAGAATAAGATTGTCCAGGTCAGCTGGACAAGACGATCGCAGTTTTTCCCAAATTTTCGAATACAATCCCACGGCCCACTTCCACTCCCCGCAATGCTTTCGAATCCTTCATTCCTCCGGCGGCTTCTCGACGCTCTTTCCCACGTTTGCACTTTGAATCCTTAGAAACACACTTTTAGTAATACTGTCCTCCTTTTCCTTTTCTCTTTGGCTGCCTCCTCCAGTAACTGGTCAGATGGGCGGTATGCCCATCATTTTCGAATAACAAACAAGTACCTCAAAAGCTTTTTCATTTACGCTATCCAACTCTTTCCCTCGCAATTATTTGTCATTTTTCCTGTATTAGGTTGGGAACATGTATTCGCGTCTCCATCGTTTATTTAAATAGTTTCCATATGGCGAATTTGTGCAGGAGTTTACGTGGGATAGTTCTTGCCAATGCATGATATCGCATGCGCGATCAATTTCTTCACTCTTGTCCACTCACCTTCCGGTCTCTAACAAAAGTATATTTCATAACGTTTGATCGTTAGAGAATAATGCCAGACTAACGCACTTGAGTTCCCGAGTGATGTCAACTACACGATTATCGAGCACACCTTTCGCATTGTTTGTGCCCTTCCTGCCTTTGCATTTAATTTTCAAATTTTCTACTCGTTTGGGAATCATCCGTCCTCCTTGGCACCGGCCCGCCGGCTGCATCCAGTTCACCTCAATAAAATAAATAAATGAAATACTGTGCAGTTGCGAGAGATGATGATGTGATTGTGAGAGTTGCAAGCAACAAGTAGTAAGTAATGACTCCTCCCTCCTCCCTCCTCCCTCCTGATGTAGCAGCGTCTCTATCTCTTCCTACCAAGCAGTCGTTGTGTCTTTTGCAAGCTGTCACGAGTGCGCATGTCTAGCAGGTACTCGTTCGACGAATGAACAGACTAATGAGATCTGACAACGTCACGATGAACGTCAGGGGCGTCAGGGGCGTCAGGGGCGACGGGGGAACCTACTTCCACGCGTCAAGAGACATGCGTTTACGTTGCGTAGCGTGACGTTGATATCGCTACCAACAAGACAGAGGGAGTTGCTACCGTCGCTGAAAGTCTACGCTGCCACTTCCGCCCACATGATCGTCATGCGATCCTGTTTCAGTGCTGCTGCCGCCCTTTTTCCCCGATTTGCAAAGCGGGCCTGAACTGCGGCTCCATCCGTCTTCGACTCCTCTGTACTTTCATGGAGTTTTGCATGCTCGTCCGTGTGCATCCTGATACTGGCTGATGGCTGATGGCTGATGGCTGATGGCTGCCCAGACAACACATACTACCGTCCAAAAGTCATTTTTAAGACGTGCAATGCGACAAAAGTTGCCTTTTAAAGATCAATCAAAATAATTCAATCTAAAAGATAACTGTAGGATTTATGCGCTGTCTGGGTGGTGTCATTGTTCTTGATAGAAAAGATTTTGTAGAAGCTTTCGTAGAACTATGTTTCTGCCTTGTTCCTAAATCCAATTTCCATAAAGGACATAGAAATATCCTTTGGATGGTGTTACATAACGCACCCGCACGCGTACCCAAATAATCATTTCCTTCCTGCTGCGTCGCATCGTGTTGTGTCTGTTTCATGTGGGATGGAGAGCAATTTTTTCAATTCCGCGAGACTCAAGAGAATGCGATTACACGAGACAAAATTCCGAATCATGGTAGCACCTTTGCTTCTGTACTCGAGCCACCTCTCCCGCTGAACGAGAGAGAGAGAGAGTGAGTGAGTGAGTGAGTGTGTGCGTGTGTGTGCGGGTGCGCGCGTGTGGTGTCTCATGTTTAGACGTTCACGCGTGCAGCGGCAATGGAAGTCCACGAGATTGTGACGTGTATTACTTGTCGGTTGCAGGATGGTGATGTACAAAAGGCGTCACTATTACGTGCCTGGACCATCGACCATGCCGAATAAACGAAAATCAGGAACGGGTGGAAGCCTCTATCGGAAGCGGGTGGCCTATACCGAGCTGAAAGACATGAACAACGATTGACGTTCGCCCAAGCCCTAGCAGAAGTTGCCGATAACGAATTGCCAGGATAATTCTTTGATAAGAGTTAGCGACAACTGTCATTACTTTGATAATCGTCCGAAGGAGCTTTGACGCGAGAAGACGTCGCGCGGTTGGGCTGAGGAAGATGAGAAGATGAGAAGATGAGAAGATTGATCATCGCTGCCCTCTACGCGACCGAAACTTCCTTTTTCGACGAGTTCACTCGGATTGTCATCAGGATCGTCACTATTATCGCGACCAAAGTGTCTTTTGGCACTTTTTCTCGGGCCGCACCTACTACGAAACTCATATGCTCACCCTCAGCTTTCTTTTTATTTATTCTTTTTTAAATAATTTATTGCGAAGCTCGACAAGCGGACGCGATGCGTTATATTTTATTCGTCTCTAGTGAATTGTTTTGACGTCGGCCAAACGAGATTGACTAGTTTTTCGTTTGTGATTTCTTAACCGGCGCGAATCATAGAAAATTATTTGCCCCGTCGAGATGAGCGCAGTGTAAATGTGAAAACCCAGTAGTATTGTTCGAGTGGTTCGCTCATTGGGTCTCATGGGGCCGGAAGGAATATCGGGGGCCTTCGATATTCCCCATTATTCGTTAATACTAAGGACACACGTGCATCTTGTCATATTCAGCTTCTCGAAGCTTTACTTTATTCTGAATTGACAATTAGCCTCGTTCAGTCCGACGGAGCTAGTGCGCTTCGTGCAAGATACTTTTGTATTTCGTGTCCAGCCATTTCCATGTGCCACTTCGTGTTCGACGTTGCCATTCTGCGATCGCGCTTGCCGCTCACGCCCTAACACCATGACAGCGACAGTGTGCTCAAGGTCAGACGTACAATTTTTATTCTTTACTACGAAATGGATACTCCGATGGTCCTTTTTTCGATACGAGGATGTTTCCATGAAATTGCAAACTTTCTATTGCTGTATTTTCCATTTTCGTTCGCTCTTTCTTTCCCCTTCCTCTCATCACCTACTTCCACACACGTGACACCCTGTCGCAAAAGAAGAACCGTTCGTAGAAATTTAGGCAAATCGTCTTACATATTTTTCGAGAAATCGTTATCACAGCAGCCGTATATCTTCCTTAGCACTATGTGCAATTGTACATAAATATACACATATACACATATACGTACGTGTGACTTAGAGAAACGGCAGGAAACGCATATACGTTAGTTAGTAATTAACGAATACATTATAATGTAACATCGTACCGTCAATACTGTAGATAGGTATAATATAAAGATAATCGATCGACTATCATGGCTATAAATTGTTATTGACAACATTTTCGCTGATATTTTTCTAATCAAACTCGTAGCCAAAATGAGTCGCAGCTGAATTCGCGAACGAACGATTGGCTGTATGGACTCCATTCAATTTCAATATATCACTACCCTATAGGTGTATAGTATATATACCGGTTTATTCAGCCCAGACGCATCACCCGAAGCGAGCGCGCGTATCTGATTCTTATGGTGAAACCATCTTCGGGAGGTGCCTTTGGCCCGAGTAACCTGGTATATGCATACATACGCAGGTGGTTCATTACTGCGCTCGAGCCACAAGGTGTTCCTAAGTACACGAACTATTTTACATTATTAATTGTCATTTCAAAGCGAGTGGATCTCACTAAAAAGACCGAGATATTGTGATACTTGGAAATATACGTGAGAAAATTGAATTGGTGTCTTCTATCCGTGTTTCTGCATTACGTTGATCGAAGCATTCGGAGAGGAAAGGCAAATGTAATGTAAAAGTGCCCATGCGGCTTGTTCGACTTGTTTCCTTTACTCTGAGAAGAAAAGAGGGAGGACACTGGCATCGCTTGCATCGCTTGCATCACTTGCATCACTTGCATCACTTGCACGGACCACTGCTGTTGAGTAAGCAGGTCTCTACTCTACCGCGTGTCTCATTTCGTACTTTACTGACAAAACTTTGTTACGCGAGAAACGTGTCGATTGGACTTTGAAACTGCGATCCTTTTTGACACTCGACTCTCGTTCGTACACCTCGTAGCAAGAGGCCAGTGTAGACGTTTCATCTTTAATGTTAATTCAAATAAATGCAAAAGGAACCGTCAAAGGGATGTTTTATTGGCACGAGCAGTCGAATAGTTTCTTTAGGAGCTAGGATCACGAATAAGAATAAATTGTAAAGAGACGACTAAAGACTCTCAAAGGGTTACTTGTATTTGTACGCAATATCTCATATAACAACAAGGGAAATACTGAAATCAAAGAGATGCCTTGTTTGGTGTTTCGCCCAGTAACGCTTTGTGAATTGTCCATTATTCACCGGTTAAAAAGTCATCTTGGGATGGAGCATCCATTTGTCGGCGATACATTTTAATTTGAATACTTATGTCGATAGAAAGAAATAAACGAATACAGACTACTAAGGACGAGTATATGACACAAGCTGTCTCATTCTTTGTTTTGTGCATTCTCACAATCAGTGCTTCTCTTAACAAACGAATTCATTTCCAATCGACATTTGCCAATCAGTCGCACTTGTATATTTTTTTTCTTTGCTATCTTGTTCTCTCTCTCTTTTTTTTTTCATTTACAACTTCTTCGTAAGAAAAGCACTACGTCTATCTTATATGTTAATGTAGATGGTGTTTTAAATTCCAAGAATGAAATCGAAAAATAAAAACGAAACAATCGTTGCTACTCAATTCACGCCATGGTAAATATGGTAAGCATGGCATAGATAATAAACATAGAAAACAAAATTAGTCAACAAAACAAACGCTACCCTTATGAGCTCGGTATATGATACAAAGCTCCAGTTTGTCGTTTAAATTTAAACCCGATATTATCTAACCAGATATTATCATTCCAGATTGGTTTATGCTTTTCGAGCTAGTCAATCTCAACTAGCTAACTTAACTAGCTAGTTAAGCTCAACTAAACTTTCGCCTAAACTTAAACGATAAAACTGGGCCCAAATAAAATTCCTTACGCGTACTGTGGACCTAGGCATTAATTAAAATTAGAAGCGACATACTTATCGATAGTGAGCAATACTTTAAATATCGAGTAAAATAAATTTAGCACAATTAGTCTATATATTTATGTATATACCGGGACTACCGAATAGATAGAAAGAAAAACGGAAGACAATTTACGAAATATCTGATTATAAGCCGGCACTTTCACACATTCCCATAAAACCGTATTGCCAAGTAACATAAATAACTCACCTAAGTCGATTAATTCTAGAATAAATATCTATCACAAAGGGCTGGCTTGTGTGTATGTGTTTATGAGTGGATGCGAGGAGACACCTAGCCTCTTTCCACGACTTGTGTGATATTCAACTATTCTCCTTCTCCTTATACTCGTAATTCTAACCTCCTTAGACGAAAGCCATTTTATTTATCTTTCCGTGCCCCCCCCCCCCCCCTCCTCGTCCGTTTCCCCTTTCCTCTTCTCCTCTCTTGTCTTCCCGACTATTTCTTTTAATTTAACTATTTACAGTGACTTATTCTAATATTCGCGTGTCCACTGAAACTTTCTTTAAATGCAAGTTAAATTCGTCCGTCGGGTCGATGAATTTACGAAAGAATATTGTGAAATGTCATACGGATAGTCGAAGTAAGCGAACAGATTAGGGGATAATAATAAAGAGAATGAGGACGACGATTACTGCGAAAATGAAAGCGAAGAAATAAAATGGGTAGCAGTGAATCGTAAGGAAGCTAATGGTCAAAGACCGATCTGTCAAGGTGTGCAATCGAAATGCAATGTGCCGCGACGAAGGTTTCGTTCATGGTTCGTGTACCGCAAGAGAGGATGCGTGCCGCCGTTTGTGTCACCGACGTCGCCAGAGTCGACAGCATCGACAGCATCGGACGCACTTCCGGCCGTCCGAGAGTCGTCGGTACCGTAAGTATCGGGAAGTCTAGATATCAGTCCATCGTCATCCGTGGCACGAGTAATGGCTCCGTCGTCCTCGTGGTCATTCACCAAAGTGACGCAGTTGACAATTTCCTCTGAGGGGAAAAAAAGAGGAAAAAAAACAATGACGAAACTCAGGTCACGCCATCCTCCCTAGACTCACCGGGCAAACAAAGCTGCAACTGGTCGCTACTCGGATTAGTGCTATCACCGGTTCCACTGTCCTTGCTGTGTTGCGAACTGGTGTCCAAATAGAGTTGCGTCTGTGCGTCCGAAGGACCATTCGGAAGGGTACCCGTAGCCAATTGTCGACTACTGCTGCTGTTGCTATTCACACGACTGCTCGTCCCGTTATGAGTCGCGTTGAGTCGCCGTCTTGTCTGGTATATTATTACCACCCAGACGATCGACGTGCCAACGGCACAACACACTACCGTGATTATTATCAGGCCCAGCATGTCGTCCTCGTTGACCATCGAGCTAGGAGCTAGAATCAAGAGTATCGTCGCAATAGCACGGATCCATTCCACTTGTTGGGATGATGGAATTGGCGCGCTGCAGTTCTAGACTCACCTGGATTGATTGTCAAGTGGGAGGCTCCAACGACGCTGCCCAGAGAGTTGCTCATCTCGCACTCGTAACTACCGGCATCACTGGCGATCGTATCGACGATTATCAAGAGTTGATCTTCCGCCGTGAAAAAGTGCCGTTCGGTTGCTTGAAGCGGACTGCCATTTTTTCTCCAGGACAACTTTGGACGAGGCGATCCACTAGCCATACACTCGAGAACGATCGAACCCCCGGCCATTATCTCCTTATTTTCCATAGGTTTTACGAATGACGGTGTCTCTGCGCGAAGAAGCGGAAATAGCGAATTGGAAAGAGGTCGCAAAGAGATCGCGCGCGTTGAGCGTGTGTACGTTAAAAGTATGGACATACCGAGTATCGTGAGCGTAGCGCTCGCCACAATAATGCCAGCCAAATTTTGTGCTGTGCAAGAATACACTCCACTGTCAGCGATCTTGACGTTGACTATAAATAGAACGTCATCCGTGGGCATCATGTGCATCCTGCGTTCGCGTGCCGCCGGAAAGTCGTTGCCACCGTCCTTCTGCCAGGCAATTTGCGGACTAGGTTTCCCTTCGGCGGAACATTCGAGTCGAGCCGTGCTACCAGCGGGCACTCGAATATCGTGGGGGATTTTTGAGAACGATGGGTAGACTGTATATCGCAAATCCGCTCGATTACATCAACGAATACATAGAGAGGTGGAAGCATAGAGGAATAATCGATACCCACCGAGAACACTGATTTTGGCCTTGGCGGAGTAGGTAGTGCCGTAGGTATTGCTCACCATGCACTGATATCTACCAGCGTCCGCATGCGTCACATTGATCAGCCGCAAGACGGAAGAAGAGTCGGTTACTCCGCGATCCGCAGAGCCGCTGTCGCTTTGCAATTCCATGTCCTTTAGCTCGACATTGTCGTGTTTCCAAATGAAATGGAGAGGCGCATTCGCGGTACTGGTCGCTCGGCATATTAGAGTCACGTTTTCACCTTTTATACTCATTTGGCTCACCGGTTCTTCGATAATTCGTGGTTTTGGGTATTCATCTGTTGGGTATGATATTTGCTTGGAAAAAGAAGATTTCACGTGTCAAATTATCTGGTAATTAGTACTCACCGCACGTGAAGTTAGCATGGTGCAGATCGGTCAAGGGCGTGTTCTGGAGCCAATGGGGATAACCACAACGAATCCCGGCACCGGAGTATCTATGCTCTCGCAACCAAACGCTCAGCCACTGCAGACCGCAATCGCACACCAACGACCCTGTCGATCATTCGTAGTTCGTCGTACATTCGTCTCGCATACGTAAATTCGCGGTTCTTTCGTTTTAACTCACCCGAATTCATCTTAAGAGTGGCGAGATCGGCCATTGAGGCCAATGCGTTCTCCTGAATGCTAGTAATATTGTTGCCGGTCAAATCGAGTTCCGTAAGTCGAATAAGTCCGGTGAAGGCGTTCTTGTTGATGGACTTAATTCGATTGTGGGCAAGACCCAATTTCAAAAGTCGAGCGAGAGGCACAAAGGCTCCATTAATATCCTCAACCATGTATGAAATTTTGTTGGAATTTAATTCCCTAGAATGCGATATACGTTTCGATGTATCCCGTAAAAAGTGAAGAACGCCATTAAATTTTTCGATAACTATAATACTCACAGCACTTGTAAGTTCGGAGTATTATTGAACGCGCCGTCTGATATGTAGGTAATCTTATTGTGATCCATCTTGAGTTTTTCGAGTTTTCCCAAAAATTCGAAAGTTCCGCGCTCGATAGACGCCAACTCGTTGTACGACAAGTCGCTAAACGAGAAAGTATAGAATTTATTGATAATATAAGGAAGAGGACGCCTCGAGGGTCAGTTACTAACAGTTCGGTTATTTCATGGCAGATGTCCCATGCTTGAGGCTCGATCGTAGAGATACGATTGTGCGAGAGTGTCAGTTTGAGAAGTCCCTCCAATCCGAACAGTCCACCCTTCTTCACAACCGAGAGTTCGTTAAAGTCTAGTTGAAGAAGAACCAAGCTTCTGAGCCGCCAGAAGGCTCCGTCGTAGAGCGTGTCGATTTTGTTTCGTTTCAACCGCAGTTCCTCGAGACTCGTAAGATTCTTCAAACTCAGCCCTTGAATCTGCCGTAGCTCGTTCCTGTTAAGTTCCCTGAAAGGCATTCCCAGTTGTAAATCGAGGTTCAAAAAGTCATCGACTCGACTCTCAAATCGAGACACAAGGTGCTTACAAAATTCGCAATCGCCCGAGATTGGTGAAGAGGTCTTTCAAGTGCCTAAGACGATTCTTATTGAGTCTCAGCTCCTCGAGGGAGGTCAAGTTGTCCAAACTCCCGGCTTCTATAGTACCAATCTGATTGCTATTCAGGTTTCTGTTACAACAGTAAAATGAGAGAAAAGGGTGACATTATCCGACGGATTAAGAAACGGATTAATGAGCGAATTGACGAGTTATCTTCTACGAGCACCTACAAGTGTGTTAGACGATTTGGCGACAGAAACGAACCCCGATGCAAGGTGCCCAACTTGTTTCCACTGAGATCCAACATTTCCAATTCTGGTAAACTCTGCAGAGCTATGCCGTGGACACTGCTGATGGAATTGTGAGACCTGAGGATCATGACCGTTGCTTTACATTAGATTAATTCATAAGTTAAGGAAAGATTCGTCCGTAGATATGAAAGTTAATTTCACAAAATTGAAAGAGTTGCGAACTTCGTTTTAATCAGAAGTATTATTTGATATTCGGCGAAGTCCAATATCTTAGTTCGATCGAGGCACGTTGTACAGCGTTCTGGCCAACTAGCGATAACAATAAAGATATGATTGGATATCAATTATGATTGACATTAAACAAATTCTCGCGCACGCGATAACGATAGATGTTGCGTAATGACGGAGGGATACTCAAGATTTCCTCGAGAATGGTGTTGCACGGATTAACGTCGATCCTCGATATGAACCAATGCGAGACGTTTTTTTTTTTTTTCAGATATTATTTTTGTTGACACGACACGTAGGCATACGTACAAAGAGAGTTGCGACAAATTCTTGAGAAAAGGAAGATCAGGTATTCGAGTTAATTGATTTTTGTTGATTTTCAGTCCCTGCAATTGTGTTAAGTCCATCAGTGCGGTAGTAAAATTGTCTCCCAATCGATTGCCGCTTACATCCCTGAAACATTAGAAAGGTTTATGTAATACAGAAGATCCAGTGCATCCTGTTGTACCCAGTATAAACTATAGAATACAAAAAAGTGAATGTATATAACAAAAATTATTTGACATTGTAAACATTGTATAATAAATCATGATAAATAATAAATGCAACATGGTTTAAGTTAACTCCGTATGGCACAATGCACTTAATAGACACAACTGTCCATTTAAGTAGCAACGAAAGACCTTAAAAGGTTTATGTATTCGATGCATCGAGTTCTTGTTATCCTTGACTCTGGGTACAAAGAAGGCAATACCAAACAACCTTTTTGCAAATGGATTCTACAAATGGTCATGCTCGACTTCAGGATGAGTGGCAAAGACCTTATAATATTCATAGACATAGAACTTGAAAATCTATGTCATTAAAATAGACTGTATAAAATAACTATAACATATTTGTTAGGAGATATGCAATTGGAAAAATATTAACATTGGAACATAAAAGATGTACATACAAAGGGAGTATTTATACTTATCAGCAGTAACAAATTAATAGATATATGCAAATGAAAATTGTGAACCAGTGAGCAATACGATACTTATAATGAAGATTCTCTGGGGAACTCACAGTATCTCAGTCCAGGGCGGTAAACCGCTGGGAGTTCCAACGAGCTGCACCCTACTACAGTCAACTACGTTCCCGAGACAAGCACATTCAACGGGACATTGATTGGCCTTAGTGGGTGGCGGTGGCAGGTCGGCTGTGGCGACAAAGTAATTCGTTAAGCACGAGTGAAGCATCCATAGGGTGAGCAGCAACGGATTGCAGATCAACCAGCTTTTCTTCCTCTTCCATGGACGTGTAGGAGACGCGATTGGCGATTCCGACATCATATAGCTATGCGCTCAGACTTTATTCTCCATTAATATTACGGTATCCAATATATTGCTCCATAGCGACTCGTACGACCGAGCAACTTCCCACGATGGAGTTAGGCACATAATATCTAAAGGAATTGTTCACGTTCTTATGATTCAAAACAAACACTTTTCTGAACAGCAACGGTGAGAACGGAACCACTTCAACCCACGCACCATGATGACGCCTGGAGCTGCCTGAAGCCGCCTGAAGCCTGCTGACTGCTGATCACTGCTGATGACGCCTCAGACTGCCTCAGACCATCTCTGACCACCTCTACCTACCTTTTACTCTCTAACGCTGTCTGTCCGTGACTGCCTCTCTTCCTCTTGCTCCCCGAGTCTCGGAGTAGCCAATCAGCAGCCAGAGTGAAGGAAGCAGCAGCGCGCAATCAGCCAATCGGGAAACGGTCCAACGGGCAGAAGAGTCGGTTCAACCTGGCTAAACTGGTTGAATTCAGGTGAATTGTCCTTAAAAGACCTTAAAAGTTCAGACCAATTCGAACTTCTCCTTTCTCTTCGCTCCCCTCGTTCGTTGTTTCTTTTGTTCCTTCTTTTACCTTGGCGAATGTCTGCACTGAAAAGTGAGTAGCCAAGTAGGGTAATCGCAGGTAATCGCTCGTAGATGCATTGCGAGTGATTGCGAGTGACATTGGTGACATTGTATGATCGAGGTGGATCGAGATTTGCGCACGTTCGCCATTTCGCGCCTAACGTAATGACTGGTAATGACGCCATTGCATCAGTAGGGGTACGTTCAAAAACTTCACTCGGAGAAATTCTGGCCCTTTGCGTCTTTTTTTATCAGCATGATTATAGTCTGGCCGCGACATCAAGTTCCACTTTGATGAGGGAGACTTATTTACGTTTCGGTCCGTAACGAGATGGCCCTTTAAAGCACTTTAAAGTGAAACTGATGTCGCGGCTCGATTATACGTGATTATACGAGGGAAGAGAAAACAATACCAAAGTGCACTCTAGTGAGATTTCTGAACGTACCCCAGAATAACATTGAAACTTTTGCCTAGTTTACATCTTACACCTTGATACGCGCATTAAAGCACTATATTCGTATCATATCTATCATAACAGTCAAAGTTCCATAGTTGCAATCAGTTGCAATTTTCCCTCCACACAGATCACACAGAAACACACTCTCGTACAAAGCGCTCACCATTCAAATCAATTCAAATGATATTAATGGTTAGAAATACAGTAGGCATTAGAAAAATTGCTGTGATAATAGAATAGATACTTATCATATATATAATGGAGTGTGATAAAGTTAGTAGAGAGTATAAAAGGAAGAAAGTAGGTAAGTCTATTCATTTAACTATTTCACTACAAAATTTTTTTCTGCACGACGGTACACCGCTGCGATTAACACATTATTTGAGGAGCCGGAAAAAATGATTTCAGCAGCAGTGCAAATGCATTGAAAATTTATATTTCATACACCGTACGTTAATTAAATTCATAATTGTAATAAGCAATGCGGCAATGTATCATGATTCATTATTATATACATGTGATGCTTTCATAATTTATGTATATATGATAATTCCGTGTATTTTATATATGAAGGTCTTAATAAAGAATCATTTTTGACTTATTGGTGAAATTATTATTTATATTTTTCTTTAAACAATCGTATTTGAATAATTCTTTAGATGCCTGTAGATATACGGATCCTGACATACCCTGGCAGTAACACGAAGTTGAAATTTCCAACGTTGCCCGTGTTTGCGGTGGTTGCCCGCCAATGGGTAGAAAGCACCAACGCTGAGCATATTTTCAAGTAGGAAGAATAACCGTCTATTCCGTCTATTCCGTAGAATTCTGTGCACTTTGAGCCGTCCTGGTCAGTCCTGGTGTTTGGCCAATTACATCGTTTTTCCAGAATAATTGCATACCATAAACGAGGAGAAAAGATGTCTTCGGAGAAGGTATTAAGATTAAGAATTTACTCCAACATTACGTGCGTCTTCCTTGAAGATGTGAAGAACACAAGGAGAGAATAACAAAAAATGTCGCATGTTTTCTCTGTAAAAGAGTCAATATAATTGTATGTACCACGTATTGAATATAAATCTATTTTGCTTGTATCAAATTCTTATTTATGTTTACCATCATTTTTTTAAGTTACAAGTAAATTGATTTTATTGTTTGCAAAATTCTTAATTAGCTTATTAATTTATCTATTCGTTTTGGAAAACATTGTTGCTTAACTGGACTAGGCATGCCAAAAAACGAAACTTTTTATTTTCTAAGAAATGGACGCTTATTCCATTCTAGTACCTTTCATATGTAATACATTAGGTACTTGTCGTAATTAACAATTAACAATAAATATTATAATTAATAGATGATGTTCTTATTTATGCAGATGGATAATATACTAGATTCGATCCGACCATCAGAAAATCTGACACAGCAAGGAGAGATGTCATATTTATTTAGCAGAGATCCTAGTATTTTAGCGTATGGTCAGAGACGATTATTTACTGATGGGTCAAAGAAAAATCTAATATCTCTTTACGATGACGAGCAAACAGATTCAAGGGATATTACTTCATCCTTATCATTATCAACTCAAACTGTAAAAGTCTATTTGCGTATGAAACCCTACCAAAAAAGAATAAAATTAACAGAGGAGCAAAAAGAAGCATATACAATTCTTAATGCAACAACGCTATTGACAAAGCTACCTCAACATAGATACAAATACGAGCTGCCTTAAAAGGACAAAAAGCAGTGATACAGTGTGCAGAAAATTCACATTCACGCAAAC